>VUJU01001344.1:4750-18129 GCA_009835225.1 Aphis craccivora | reverse complement strand
CCCCCCGACTAAACGATGTACAATATTATATTATATACGTGCTTATATCACTTGTACTGCGCGTTTAACTGCCGTCGGTCACGCGACGGACACGGCGTCATCGTCGTCGCCACTGCAGCCGACGCCGTGTCGCGCTCCGTTTACATATTGCGATGTAATTATTGCACTCGATCGTGTCTCGTAATAAAATAAAAATCGGGCCAATTGGGGTGCGCGACGGCCAATAATATTATAGCAACGTTTTCGGTGTGCACTATCTGTATATTATATCGCCCCCTCGACGGTTTGGCGCACCGACGCGGCGGCGGCGGCGGCCTGGAAATGCTTTTAAAACTCGATTATACGTTGTCGTTCTGAATCACCGGCTCGTTTCCCGTGACTCGTATAATATGTGTGTATACAGCGATATGTGTATTGTGTATTTGTGCACATATTATACTTAGGTATATACAGGGCAAAGCCGGTGTAGGCGACACGATAAATGGATTACGTTTTTCGATTGTACAAATTGAAAAAAAAAAAAAAGAAAAATACACAAAAACCCATTTTCGTGTATACACCGACGTGATTTTTACTCGGAAATGAAAGTGTCGTGTATCGTATCTACAATATTATGTTATTTTAAAAGACACCTGTATTCGATTGTTATCGCGATATAGATGGACTTATATAATGTGTATATATATATATGTACTTACTATACACCTAAACCGTGTGTACACGCCTATTTGTAGTAATGTAACTACCCTTATAACGTTTTGTACTTCTAATCTTTTGTCTCGATAATAATCTTGTCTTTTTAAAACGAGACGGATAATGACGATCATTTTTTTTTTATTATTATTATAGTATTTAGTTAATAACTATGATGGCTCGAATGACGATGACGATCATATTATAATTTATTGTAAAATATGTATAGTAGGTACTTATACTATGTAGATATACTAATATAAATATATTCACTTTTTTTATACCGACTAATTGGTATTAATATACATACCTATATGTTGTTCACAAAAAACAATTTTAGCATGGAGTTCGTCATGTTTTTCTGTTCAACAATTTTTTTTAAACTATTTTTCCGACGCAGGTTATGTAAAATATATTATGTATAATAATATGATAATTTTATCTGATGACGACAAAGCGTGCGTGGGGTTTGCAATTTTGCATTTATTATATCCGGTTAAAAGAAAATAATTGTAAAAAAATTGCTTATTTAATGCGTTTTTATTAATTATTCCGATGATTTTTTTTCTAGTGGTTTGAATTTCCAAGATTTAATGGCCAGACAAGGCGTGATCGAGTCTCTGCCTAAAGCTCCGTTCATATTGGGTTTTGAATGTTCCGGCGTCATCGAACAAGTCGGAGAAGGTGTAGAGAAATTCAAGGTGAGAAATATCTGCTACATACATATATTATAAATTATGGTTCATGATGCAGAAAACCATTACATATTTTAATTACTGATGATATAAATTTGTGACCAACTAATTCGCGTGTATGAGTATGACATCTTATATTATACTGTATGTCTATATAGGATTTATTATTATTATTATTGTGTTCGTCGGTAGTATCGAGTTTTGAAACATAGGCCGTAGACATATCAATTTTCCAGTCGCTCTTGATTCTTACTTCATAATGTATCATATATAGTATTATATACGCGATTCCCCGGTGTCATATTCTTTTAATAGACAAATGAATAATAAAACGAAAATAATATTCGCGTATCGTTGCCCACGCGAATGTTTGACGGAGATTAATAATGATATCTTATGTACACACGAGTCACTTGATACACGAGAAAAACGCATGTGTTCGTTTAACAGCTCGGCTTAATTTAAACTATTCCGTCCACCAAAGCGTCGGTTCGCATCCGGCGCTCGCGTGTGCATTGCGAACGTGATCTCTCTTATATATAATAGTAATGTGTGTATATACTATATAGAATATTGTTATGTTTACGCGGTTCCCATACAGCCTCCTTGTCTGGGGTTAAAGACACGATTAAGTATTATAGCTGCGAAGGAATGTATACACTGTTTACGATCGACAGGGATAGATTTCAATTTCCATCCCATCACACTCATCGGTCTCCATCATCGCAGTCCAATGAAACGCGTTGCTTGACGTTAACCTCGCATATCTGTGTATACACACTACACAGTCGTCAAAAGGGACAAGTTTCTAATCGTTCGTGCGAACCACGTGCGGTTAAAATAAGCGTAGAGGTGAAGAAGGCGCGGCATGCAGTGGCATCCTTACTCCTTTTACTCACAATAGAATCGTCTGTGGTAAATTTTAGTATAATACAAATACAATGTTATCATCTAGACCGGAGTGGCGACGAAGCGACGGTTATTTTCTTAAGTGACGGGACGTATTATTACACTGTTCAATGTCATAGGAGGGTCCGGCGCGTATACATAATATTATATACACAGCAGCGGTGCGTGTATCGTATATACAGACGATGATAATAATAATAATAATAATAATAATTAAACTATAACCCGCATAGAGAAGCTATACGGATTACTAACCTCGAGGTATGCAAACGTCGTCGTTGTCAATATGTTTAAGAAAAAAAAATTTTAATAGACCGTTTCTTTTTTATATCGTTTGTTGGGGGGAGGGTAGTAGAGACGCGCCGTTTGTTGGCATTACTTACTTGTATAGTATAGTGTCACGGAGACGTGGACATTCGGTGGGCGCTCTCACACGTGCGGGCCACAGACCCAAGAATGTGCTGCGATGTCGTGTGAAACGTGAATAATGGCGATAATTGATCCTCATTGAGTCTAATTATTTAATAATCGAATACTGCATTACACACACAAACCACACACCTATTCAATGCCGGCATCTATGTAGGATGATTATTACTCATCGTAGCGGTCTATGCTCGGCGGTAAATGGATAAACGGCCAATTCGATCGAATTTTTTACTCCCACGTGTGCGTATATACGCCACGTCATGATCGTCGTCGCCATTCGCTGCCAACGTGTTGTCTCAGAAGTTCAAAAGTTCTGAAAACTTTATTCTTATTACTTTTTCGTACGACACGCTAACCACTAATAATGTCGACGTCATGACTTTCGTACAGATTATAATATTAATTATATGCACGCAATATTTCTTTTTTTGACGGAGGTAAACCACAAAAAAAGGTCCGAATAACGTTCCACCGCAGCTGCGATATGATGATATACCATCGTAGTCTCAGGAACCATTATAAGTACGTCAACGCGTGATTATTTTTTTCTCCCTTATAATAAGTGACAACGAGAATGCGGTAAACCAGATGCAGATCGTTAACATGACGAAACGAAAGAGAAATATATATAAGTGAACGTCTGGATTTTTTTTTTTTTATTAGAGACCGCCGAAAACGTTACATTTTCTTTAAAAAAAAAAGGAAATTAGTTTAATTTTCGATTAAATAAATATGTTGAATGCAGTAACATCATATAGACGACTATATAATAAAAAAAAAAACCGGTATCTGCATATCAAATATCAAGAAATTTTTAAAAATATATTAGTGTAAAATTATAACTTATTCAAATATTCATCAATATTGTGTTTACTTTTAGTATATTTTAACTATAAACTATAGTTATTATTTTTATGAATTAATAATAATAAAATAATAAAACTAAGAAGATATTTGGCATGTTACAAAAACGGCAATTAGAAGTGTTTTTTTTTATAATTTTATTTTCAAATTCAATAAAATGATATATATATATTTATATTTTTGTCTAAATATAATTACGAATGAGCGCAACCTTTATGTAATAATTGTAATTATTGTGATATTATTTAATAATTGATATTTGATATTTGATACACCTATATTATCAAATTATCCAATTAATGTCTCTGACATTTAAATGACCTATTTAATCAAACCATAATATCACAATAGTATATCGTTGTACTAATATTACATTTGCATATTATATTATCTACTCTATATTATGCACTTTAATACTAAAGTGTCAAACTAGCTTATGCATATTATTGAGTTCTACACACTGCAGGATCCGTATTAATGATACGTTTCGAAAATTAAATAAGCTCCGGGGCATTACATCTTCAGTCCTCTATCATTATTAAATATTATTATTAGCCCCCAGTGCTCGTAAAAATACTTTTTTTATCGCTCTTGACCGACAACCGGTTTGTCCGTCGGTTATTAATTTATTATGAATAACTGAAAAACAGACGTCGTTCTCCCACGTGCAAATCGATTACCATAGTAAAAATAACAACAACGATAATAATATTATTATTATTGTTACGTATTGCACGGTATAGCAGGTATTATAATATACGACAGCGGATGAATAAAATATAAAAATAATACCGAAAAACTCGTGTAGTGCGTAAAGTCATTTGGAATATTTTGGAGACGAATTGAGTAGATTATCCATCGCCCACAGTACCCATTACTGTATATTGGTGATGGATAATTCAGATGAACAGCAGTAAACACGAATGGATATTATAATCAGGTTTATTAGTGATTTTTCTAGTATTAAATAAGAAACTATTTAGTATATTAAAAGATAAAACTAATCTATTCACATATTATTATTAAAATATATTTTATGTTTTAGTCGAACCAACACGAATTCTCTGTTTATCACTTCGTATATTGAAATTTGTATTTTTATTATATAATAATGTAATAACAATCTTGTGTATTTTATCCTGCACAGGTCGGCGATCGCGTTGTGGCCCTGCCCGAGTGGCGCGCGTGGTCCGAGCTCGTGTCCGTGCCCGCCAAGAACGTGTTTGCCATACCGGATAACCTGAACTACGTGGACGCCGCGGCCTTGGCCACCAACTACATCGTTGCTTACGTGTTGCTGTTCGAGCTGGGCGCCGTCAAGCCCGGCAGCAGCCTGATACTGCACTCGGCCGGTGGCGGAGTGGTAAATATATATTTTAATTATATACGTTATATATTCCGGGCACGAGATGCACACATAATATAGAGTATGGCGATCGTGACCGAGTGACTAAGTATAGGTAGGTAGTCAAAGTTATATAGTTCCTAACTTTCAACGGTTACGCGTTCAAGTCGCTTACAGAGTTATATATACGAAACAATGTATAGTAACTGTATTCTAGCCGTGTTAAGCACCATAACTAAGTAAGATAAAAAATACTCAGTCGCCAACATAATATGAGTAACTCGTAACTTTTAACTAGTTAATGACTCACACTCGCGGAGACAATTTATTATAGAACATTCCTCCAAACACGTGCAAGTTTCAGTCCGTATTTGTGATGAGATGGGTGTTTCCTTTCCACTCCACATTATAATATAAATGTGTATATATAAGTACCATTAAAATATTGTACTTTTGGCCCTATAATTTTGTCATTTGGTTTGTTAGTTCATATTGTTGGTTTTGTACATTGTATTCTCCCCCGATAAAAATTCTTTTTCAGTTCTTACGCTATTATATTTTATTTGCATCTGCAGGGGTGAATAAGAAGTATATTTTTTATATATTTAATATTTATAGATGTTGTGAATTGTGATGTTGGACTTGTTGGAGTCAGATCTTAAGTGGCTTTTTTCTTTTGATGTAATTTTGTGAAATAACATATTTAAAAGCTTAATATTAGGCATAATACTGATAAAATATTGTTATTTTATATTCATAATAAAAATGTTTACTTACTGACTATACCTACCTAATTATAAACACAAGGTATAGATAATAGATTCATAGGCATTTAGACATCTAATCACCAATATCGCCATTGCGTCTTATTTATCTTATCTATAGCCTATTTACAATTTTAAAATAAAGTGTACCGAATATCGATATGACATATATAGGCGTAACTATAAGAGACTTTAAATCGAGGAAAGGACTTGAGTTTCACCAATATGATCACTTAAACATTTTTTTTATTCAATAATGATTAATGACTATAATGATATTTTATATAAACATCTAAAAATGACTAGTTTTTCATAGGTCAGATTCAGATATGTCTTTTTCTACTGACAAAAAAAAAAACAGAATCATATTTATAAATTATTATAAAGCAATGATAAAAATATCGTTTCAATATTATATTAGCTGTAAAATAATACTTTATCATTAATCGTATACATATATTTATTTTAGGTGGAGGGTAAGCTTGGGAATTATTTAAGCATGCTAATCCTCTGTAAGCTACCTTTCACTATTGGTTATACCGTCAGTGTTAGGATCATTCAAAATTGAAAACTAAACCATGGGTGAACACGTTTTCAACATGTAAATCCAAAACGTGTATACAACTAAATTAGATATTGGATATAACGATATATCTACCATCGTGACTATTATAATAAATATTAAAATATATAATATATACGAATATTATTACAATTAATTGTATAAGTAATCCAGAATACCTATTTATGATAAAACCACGCTTGATTCAAAACGTCGCAAATGCAAATTATCTACGCAGTAATACAATATTAATAATATTAAACCTAATTAAATCAAGTATAATGAATTGATTTAGTTCTCTTTCCGTCGCCAAAAGATAAGAATGTAGGTAATATTGTCTACTTGCGTCTGTGAAAAAAAATACCGATTGCCGACTGGTGTAGGAAAACGCGGCACGTGTTTACTTAGTGCGACGGTGGTATAAATGTCAATTGTTTTTCACCACGATCAATCGATTATAGACGCTCTCTCTTCTGCGATTTTCTCTTGGTCGTTTAATTTTCGATACACAACCGTTCATTTAAGATATTAGAAATCTCATGACTTTTCTGTTATGAAGTTTTAAATTGTTAGATATCATTTATCGCGATAACCTTTGGTCAAAAGCTGTATAAAATAATTAAAGCGGAGAATCCAAATGTCATGTGAATATTATGTTTCTATTAAGTTTATCGGTCATATTTATTAATTTAATTTCGTGTCCGTGTACATTCATATACAAACACGCATATTAATATTAAATCATGGACTCTTTCTCTATATTTAATATATTATATATGTGTGTGTATACTTTACTACCTTACACATATTTTATACGTAATAGGTACATAATAAATTTTATAAAAGTGAAATAATTTGTCTAGAATTTGGAAGGCGTTTGTACTTATAATTGTATTTATACTTTTATAGTATTGTTATAGGGCAAATAACCAGAAAAATATTTTCACCCACTAAAAGTCTAAAAGTATAAAAATTTGTTTCCAATATTTGTACAATTATAATAACTACCTAAATGAAAAAATATATTATTATAATTACACTACCTTTTGAAATATTAAATCAAACTTAAAAAAACTAAAAATACACCGCACGTCAATTTTACGATAGATAAAAGACTAATTACTGCGACCTGCGGATAGTATTTATTAGTTTTAAAATGTTTATATTTTAGTCAACATTGATTAGAATAATAGTTTCTTTTATTTAACTAAATAAATATTAATAATTATAACAGCTTAATAATTTCTATGTAGGTACCTATAGTATGTATAACCTAACGTACCGGTATCTGATATTAATTTAAATAAATAACGAATATAAAATTGTTATAAAACCCACAATATAAATATGCTTTTAATAGGTAATATTCGTTAGTTTACAATTTTAAATGATTACAAAGCTATTATTGATAACTTTAGTTATTATTCTTATTAATTGTTTCAGAATTATACATATTTTGTAAGCAATTTGGTGTTAAATTTTAATTCATATAATAATATTAGATTTATTAACGAGTTTAATATTTAAATTTTTAGTTTTTGTTCGTCTTATATATATTTTTTTTTAATTGAAGGGTAAAGATAATTAAAAATATGCGGAGAGTTAAATAATTAAGCTCATACATTTTAATTTTAAATGTTTTTAGTATAACATTTTACGGCAGTAGTCATAAAAATAAAAATAACAGCGTCTACTAATATCAAATTAAATCAGTACTTACTAATATTTTAATGTTCAGCGATAAAAAGATACCTTTTTATTACATTTATAAGAACATTTATTGTGTGTAGAGAACATTCTTTAAATTACCTTAATCTAAACCATTGTCCATTAGACAGGAAAAACGACTTTTTTAAGTCATTTAAAAATAATGATAAAAATACAATTTATTATAAAATTATTATATTTTCAGGGTCAAGCAGTAGCCCAACTTTGCAAAACTGTAGATGTCACTGTGTTTGGTGTAGCATCAAAAACTAAACATGAAGCTTTAAAAGGAACCATTGATCATCTTTTGGAACGCGGTAGTGATTATGCTGCTGAAGTTAGAAAGTAATTTACATAATTAATTTAATTTAATAAAATACTGAATTTATATTAAAGCATGTAATTGATTTATTTAGGGTTTCTCCAGAAGGAGTGGATCTATTTTTGGACTGTGTTTGTGGTGAAGAATGTAGCCGTGGATACTCTCTTTTGAAACCTATGGGAAAATATATTTTATTTGGTACTTAAATATAAATTTTGATTTTGTATTTTTATATTGTATTGTTTTACAAAATTAATTAAAATGTTTCATGAACAATAAATAATGTAAAAAAAACCTTTTTAGGTTCATCCAACATTGTCACAGGAGAAACAAAAAGTTTCTTTAGTGCTGCTAAATCTGTAAGTTTTGAATATCCAGTTAATAATAAAAATAAATAAATAAAAAATTATTTTTTGATTTGTTATTTTTTTGAAGTGGTGGCAAGTGGATAAAATTTCTCCATTGAAATTGTTTGATGACAGTAAAACTCTTATGGGATTCAATTTAAGACGATTGTTATTCCACCAAAACCAGTCTGAATATGTGGCAAACATATTTGACAAAGTTATTGGATTATGGAAAGATGGAAAGGTTAAACCAGTTATTGATTCCACTTGGGCTTTTGAAGATGTTAGTATTTATATTATAACAATTAGTATTTAAGTTGATATAATAAAATATATATTTCATTAATATTTAATTTTTATGAATAATTTTAGGTTGGTGAGGCCATGCAAAAAATGCACGATAGAAAAAATATTGGAAAAATTGTGTTGGATCCAAGCTTGGAACCAAAACCAAAGCCAGCTACACCAGTTAAAGGAAAATCAAAGAATGCTGATAAAGAAAAGGATAAGAAAGAAGAAGATTCTTCTGCTAATGGCACTACAACTCCTGAAGTTTCAAGTCCTACAAGTATGTTCATATAATTTCTTATATGAATAACTATGATTAAACTTGTTCAAAATATATTACCTATATGTTTTAAATCATTTAAAAAACAATATAATATACTAACTACACTTAGTTCAGCAAGACTAACATGCTACAGCCTGATAAAATTCGGTTTTTCTATGCATATCTATGCAATATCCTGCCATGGTGCAATTGGCCTTAATCTCAGAGAAACTGAGAAAAGGGTGCATACAATTAGCATGTATTCATAATTTGTATTTGTATTTATTTAAATTCATAATTTTTTTAGAATAGCTAGGTGTTTGATTTAGTTTTTCAATTATTACTGTTTATTCTTTTTTAAATAAGTTCAAAGTAGATTCAAATATATATTAGATAAATTGAGTATTTTGTTTAGTATGACGTAAATCTTTAAAGAATGTCTCATTAACTTTTGTTAAAATATATTTTTCAAATTTATTACGAAATACATTTCCATTTTTCTTCAATCACTAATTATCATATTTTATAACTGAATATGTGATAAAAAAATAAATACCATGATAATTTAATGTATAAATGAGATACTATATAGAGAACAACATTATTTTCTTAGCATGCATGAACGACTTAGAAAACTCATTTTTGAGTAGCATTCACATAGTAGTATAATTTTAACTAAACATATTTAAATAATTAATAAAATTGTAATTTGCAGCTAAAGAAAAGGAAAAGGAAAAGGAATCAAGTTGAATGCACGAGTGAAAACATTATTCTCAAAATTACTACCTACTTATTTAATAATAATAATAATAAAATAAACTTCTCATTAGCGCTTTTTTCCAGTCTTATATTACACTAAATAATGAAATATCAATATTAGCCTTTTTAGCAATATTTTAAATATTTGTTCCAATCATTTGAGTATTGACAAACTTTTATTTATACTTAGTCAAATAATACTATATATTACTATTTTATTGTTTTGATTAATGATATAAATTGTTTTACCTTATCAACAATTTATTACACTAGGCTAATTTATTACTAGTAAACATGTACCAAATATTATGTATACTTATGTGTTAATTTTTATATAATTGTTTTGGTTCATTTTGCTCGTACATCTCTATGCATTTTCTATTATACTATAATTATTATTATTATTATTAGCTTAAATTTTAAGTTTTATATTATACTAAAACATGAAATGATTTATTTTTCCATTATTTTTTTATATACAATTTTTAAATAAATACATGTGGAAGTTACACAACAATATATTTTTAATTTATACTCACATACTACAAATGTATTAAGATAATATATGTAGATTGGACGAATTCTGTTTTAACAAAAAAAAAAAAAAATTATAAATGTATGTGTGCAATTGTGTGCAATTGTGTATAAATATCTATACACACATACATACACACACACACACACATATATATTTATTTATTTATATGATTATTATTATTACTATTATTATTATTATTATGATTATATATTATTTATTGTGCTGTTTAAAACTATTAAAAAAATATATAAGTATAATATATTTATATATGTATAATCAATAACTACTATAAGTGATCATTAATCAAAAAATAAAAGATAAAAATAATTAAAGATGTCTACAATAATAATAAGTTTAAGGATCTTTATGATAATAATATATTAGATGTGACTATGCAAGCTTGTGATTGAATACATACTATCCATTTTAAATTATACATAACTACCACATCTGTACTATTCTGATGACGATTGTTTAAGATTTAAAATTTAATATAAACTATGATTATGCATTGAATGTTTTTATTTATTTACAATGATATATCCAAGGGGCGAGGGGGTCTATATATTTTTAACAACTTTCAGAACTTGGTGCTGTGTAACAAATCGTCAGTATGTAACAATGACACACAATTTTCAACTTCAGAAATGTATTATTATAAATACTTTATTTTAATGAAAAGTAATTTTTATTTTTAATGCAATTTATCATTAAGATTTTATGAGAAATGTTCTTATTCTTATTATTTATTTAGCTTAACAAGTGGCAAATTGTTAATTAAATACAATATATTGTCTTTTATATTTTTTTTTATTGCCATTTCTTGCTTATGGTGTTAAGTTATAATTAATACTATAATTAATGATTTACATCTAATATTTTGGCATGAAGGTATTAGGTAATTAATAAATAATAACCATTAACCATAGTCCACGAAGTAAAGAAGGAATTAAGTCCTGATAAATATCTAGTTTATTAAGTTTTTTTTTTTTGTGTAATATACTTCAATAGCATACTTATTTAAGATGTTGTCAAAAAGAGGAGGGATTAATATAATATGATGGCAAACATTTGATTTTTCCAAGAAGGGAGATTGTACACTTATTATCCCCATAACTACTGTTTTTCAAATATTCTTAAGTTTGATATTATTGTAAATTTGTAAGTACACTAGTACAGTAGTAGACATATCTTTATAAAACTGTTTTATTATTTAAACAAAAAATAGTTACAAAATTAGTAAGATATTAATTATATGTTTACATTTTAGCAAAAATTACAATAACAGTTAGTAGGCACCTATTCGAAGTGTTGAACAGTCAAATATTAAACATACCTAATCATAAACTAATGACTAAGCTAATTTTGAGAATGGTTTTGGATAAAATATTAGATCTAGTTTATATTTTAGATAAGTTAAAATGATGTATCATTCAATTTTAAACTAACATACTTCCATGGCCCGTAGTGACAATAAAAACAGTGATTTACTCGACATCTAATGTACTTATGTACATCAGAGCGGTACCTACTTGCAAACCTTATACATATATGTATATATATATATATATATGATGTACCTATTTAGTGTATTATTACAATTTTAATAACTAGGTACTTCAAGTCTTCAATTATAAATTATAATGAGTGTGGAGTGTGATTTTGGACATTATGGAACTCACTACATGGTACAGAGGCCAAGGGCTATTATGGCTTCAATTGTTTCAAGTATTATATAATAACAATCACATACTGATTGGCGATTACCGGGACAGTCCTAAAAAGACATAAATATTACCTTTATATTATAAAATACAGTGCTAGCGCTCCCTAAACCAAAATAAATGCAACCAAACATACAAGGTTTCATGTCACATATTATATAATATAGTATTAGACTTAATAATACAAATAAAATTTTACACAAAAAACAAGTCATGCGTCGGGCATCAAACTTCACATATTATGCAAATACGTTTCTATACCTATGTAGAAAATTTAGAACTTTATTAGAATGTCAAAGACCAATAAGAGACAAACTGAACGAAGTATGAAGTTTCAAATTCATTCTATCAATATCAAATTAGTACTTAAAATATGCCCATCAATGATTTACGATCTAGTTAAAAAAAAAAATTTCGTATCATCCAGCCTCAGTGTTGGAGAATATAATCAAGTTGATACTAATAAATTAGGTAGGTACATAGAGCTTGACAAAAAATAAAAATAATAGGTAATTAAACGATTAATACCCTTAAAAATAATAAGTAATAAAGTTAAGGCAATAAGTTGTATACATTGTATACATAATACCATGAACTAAGATTAATCTTAGTTCATGCATAATACATAATAATTCTCTTTTATATCACCACTCACCGGCCACCGCTGAATTACCGAGTATAAATACTGTATAATATTAATTATTAATAAAGTAATATACCTTGGTACACTTATGACTGACGGACGTGAACCTCTTCTCGCAGTTCCCGGAAAAACTTTGAAACATAGATACATAATTATAAGTTTCCAAGTAACACTTTGATGTTCTTAAAATATTATTAGAATATTCTTAAAAGTTAAAGAAAACATGTACCATATTATTTAAATATTAATTATGATTCTTTTATAAATTTTATTATACTGAACGCGCTTTAAATCTGCTTACAGTACCTATTCAAACCCTTCAACATAGTCAACTATAGGTCTATACCAGGGGTGTCCAACCCGAGGCCCGCGGGCCACATGCGGCCCACGGTAGATTTTGATGCAGCTCTCACTTCAATTAAAAAACTATGAATTAATTGTATATAATAGGTATATAAATAAATATATTTTTCTGTCTGTGTACTTATAATTAAATAATTATATATTAATACTTGTAAAAATATTTCT
>VUJU01001343.1:17701-60032 GCA_009835225.1 Aphis craccivora | reverse complement strand
GGTACTTTTTACATTACTTTACAACCAAAATTGACTAAAAGACAATAAGGTAACGATTTGATTACAATTATTGAACTTTTCAACAATTAAAAATGCAAGTTATATTGATGCATGTACACATAGAATGATATAAAAGTTTAAAAATTATCAAGAAATGTTTATTTAAGCATACTCTATTTCTCCCATAAACAGCATATTATA
Organism: Aphis craccivora; assembly: GCA_009835225.1. NCBI lineage: Eukaryota > Metazoa > Arthropoda > Insecta > Hemiptera > Aphididae > Aphis > Aphis craccivora. The sequence goes on along the minus strand of VUJU01001343.1, from coordinate 59,831 downwards.
ACCTGATGTAGCTGGACAGAAAAATTTAGTGTTACCTTTAAAGGGAGTCACATTTTATATGAGATTAAGCATTTTAAACATACACTGATGAAATTGATCTACTACATCTATGATTTATCTCACTATTTATTTACTAATCATACCTAATTAATAAAATCATCATTTGATGAAATTGGAATTTATATGAATATTAACCCGTCATTGGTTTCGCTATGAGCATTTCGCTCACATAATTACCATTTTTAGAACCACTGGTTTATATTTTATTCGATTATGACAATATTATATAAATGCTCCATTGAGTTTTTACGAAAATTATTACAGAAAAACATTAAATGTTATAAATAAACTAACAAAGTTATTGAAGTCCAATGTTGCCATATACGTAAAAATACCGTGTATTATGTTGGCTTTGTGGCCGCACGTCACAGATCACCTTATTTACTTTACCATACTATCTTGATATTTTAATAATATTATCTTATTATATTATTTTATTATTATGCTTTAGCAGTTCAATATTGATATTTGTCAATACCGTGGTACATTAATTTGAATGCCTACACGTGTATTTTAATAGGTGAGCAAAACGCTAACACGACACCAACGATGTTAAAATTTTAGCGACACCAACGACGGGTTAATTATTATTAGGGCTTGGAAGTTGTAGGAGTTCCATAATTCTCTTGAGTTAGTGGCATAACTAGGACTTTTCTGGGGGGGGCGTGATATAGATATTTTTCAATAGTAAAAAATTCAAAAAAACATTTATAGGTATCTCACAAATTATAATTCATTATACTATAAAAAAAAACGTTTGGGGGCGATATATCACCTACATCACCCCCCCCCCCACGTAGTTACGCCACTGTCTCGAGTTATAGTAGACCAAGCTAGAAATCAAACCTATATGATGGTTAGTTTAAAAACCAAAAACTTTAAATGAAAAGCTTATGTAGTAATATTTTCTAAAAAATCATGATTTTTTTTTACTTAACCTACGCATTTTAAATAATACTGAATATAAAACTCAGTAATTTTATACAAGTATTTATTGTTATCGTTGTCAAATTAATATTCAACTGTGATGATAAAAATTCAATTAATCTATATAATCAATATTCCAAAATATTATCTTATTGTTGATATTACCTGAGATTCATCGAAAGGTATTTTGAATCTTGTTATCCACACAAAATTATTATACACATCAAATCTGGTTTTAATATATTTATAGAATTTTTTTTTTTTAGGCATCAAATGGTTATCCTTGTCTCCTTGTTCATCCTTGAATTCACTATAAAATTTTTAATTTAATTAATTAATAATATTATTATTAAATTATAAAGATGAAATATTAATAAGATATTAATTAGGAAAGTAAAACTACCTGTTTACAGCATCATCATCATCACTGATAACTATAACATCACCATAGTAATTTCTTGGATCCATTTGAGTATATTCTAAAAATAAAAATATTTATTAATTTATTAATCACATTTATTTTAACTGTTAAAAGTAAATGCTTTCCTTTGGTGTTATATAAGGTACATTTATAGAAAATTAAGTAACTAAATGTATGTGAAAATATGGATTAAAAGAAACCTACAAGCTTTTCATTATGTAGCAAGTAAAAAATGTTTGACATGGGACTACATGATGCATTGTTTTCCAACCTTTTTACAACCACACACCACATCAAATAAAAAATAAGAAAAAAATATCTGAATGCAGACCACCTATGGCAGGCCAATCTAGATACCCATGACATATTTATAATATAAATGTTTTGTGTTTGAAATGTAATTTAATAATTACTTTATATGTACAACCATATTTTATAAGTACATATAGTAATTTGTATCACCAACACATAGGTAGTTGACTGCTTTTACAAAAAAAAATTATTATTTACTAGGTATACAAAATTATCAATTATTAATTATATATTATTATAAATATTGAAAAAATGTGATACGAGGGATCTAATGTGCAGGACGGTAGTTTAGTAAATTTACAGTATAATCAATAAATCTATAACAGTATAGTTTACATATTACTACTGGGTACTTCTAGCCACTACCTCTAACTTATTTTAATTAGTATACCTACATACACGATTACATATATAATATAACCTATTTAATTTATAATCACAGTCCATGGCCAATATTTTTAGAAGCATGATAAGGTATATTGAAATTTTTAAATGTTCAGATTTTATGTTGTTGCTGAAATATAAATTATGGATATTGAATGAAATGAGACATTAACTTGTGCGTTATCGTGACTACTACATATTATGGGTTATAGCGATACTGTGTCCCTCCCTAATCTTGTATTTTTCAAGTGAATTCTATTTCTAATTCTATTAAGGACAATTAGTGACATTCAAAACAAAAATATCCCTCGATTTGCTATGCAACACCACCTAAGGTAGGTCACAGGGTTGAATAAACGATGCCCATAATTTTGCTAACAACATTATCAATAAATACATAGACATTAGCTTTGGATAGTTTTGTATTATTATATACGTATTAAACAGACATGCAATGGACTTCATACGTTCGACATCAAGGTAGTCGCGATAACGCAAAAATATCAAACTAGAAACAAAAAATATTAATTTGTCTGTTGTTTTTGCTGTATCATTTATCACATAATTATTGTTATATCACAATAAAAACAACTGAATTACGACGAAACATTTAATCCAGTTATTTACATAATTACCTAAAGTCTCTTTTTTTTGGAAACAAGTTTTGGCACTTTTATTCGAAACACTCATGATAATCAAATTAAAACTGAAAACTTAACGAAAACAAAAAGTAACGCGGTCACTTTTCGAACGAGTTAACATAAGCAACTACTCAATACATCATAATTTTTAATAAATTAATATTATATCGAAATGCGTAAAATAATACCGCGGGGCGCGGACGGAACGCGGTTATATTCGATAACGTTAAGGTATATAATATAATATATTATATTATTATGATATTAATCTTAAATCGTGCTACGAACAAACCATGAACATAGTATAATAAAGACTGGCCACTTGATAAGAAATTAAGAAACGTGAATTCTTACTAGTGTCACAATGTCACGTTATTAAACGGAATCGCCTCCAAGCGCTAGTGTCGTTTCGCCCGTTTTGTTCATGTTTCAAATGTTTCAATGACGAAATAGGTACAACAATTATTGTGTATTTTGATTTTTGTAATTTTGTCATGCGAAATTAAATTTTAATATTAATATATTATTATTTATTACTTAATGTTTATTGCAGCATAAAAATAAAAATTGATTATATAATTTATATAGGTGACAAATATATGAGATATCAAATAATGTAATTATTAAATTGGGTTCATCATCAGATATTTATCCGTGTTTTACCAAATTGTTTTATTATTTTGCGATACTATAATTATAATATACAAAACACGTCGTATGTAATACAATAAACACTAAATGTAAAATGTCATGACTAGGGCCTATGGATCGGAGGTTGATGCATTTTTTTTTTTTTTTTTTTTGAACTTTTTAGACGATGTTCTCCTGGCTACAAACGTGTTTTATTAGCATGTAAATCTGAATAACTAATTTTTATTTTGCATTTTTCGGTGTTTATTATTTTTTAAGTAATTTGTTGACATAGTTGAGCAGGTTGAACCCTGCTCAGTGTAAAAAATATTCTGTAGTCTCTCTCCCCCCCAGCTGTCGTTCTGGTTGCCTACTCTGCCACCCACTGGACCCACTCCACTAGAAGTGAAGTCCACACACGTGAATATTATCTTCCTAAGAGAAGTGGGTACCCGTGCTACATGCTGCACTTTACTCCTCTCATGCGAAAAGACTTCGATAAAGACCCAGACGGTCGTTTCGATAATAATAATTGAAAAAAAAAAATTTGTTGACATTTTAAGGTCATTTTCCCACACTTTTAGTCATTTTTACTTATTTCATACTACTTCACTTCTTGTTGACAATTATGCCGATTACTAAAAACTTGGAAATTTATAAAAAAAATATTTGTAAGTTTTTAAATTTATTTTTAAGGACAAATATTTAAAAAAAAATAGTCAAATAGTAGTTTTTTGTTATTTTTACCATAATATCCATAGTATTGTAAAAAATTAATTGTTTTCCGTTACTTTAGCAAAACTTCGCCGTAATGAAAAAAGCGACAATTTTTAAAACACTTTCAAGTCAGTGCATTAAAACACACTTTTTGAAAACAAAAAATTTGAAAAACGAGCTTTGGCCGTAAACTAAATTTGTTCTACAAATTTACAAACCTCTGCAAGGATTTTCCCGTTTTCATCTGTCATAACTTTTTTACGCATTATGTCTGATTCATTTAAGTGTAGTTCACAAACTACTTTTTTGGGTTTAATTACTAAGTTCTTCCTGGGTATTGCTTTAATCAGTCATAAGACTATTTTGTTTCAATAGCTTCAAATACTCGAAATATTATACTCAGATCAGTGGCGTAGCCAAGAGGAGGGGGGGATGGCTAAAGGGGCTATAGTCGCCCCCATTAGCTGTATTTTTTTATATTGTTTTTAAATACGGACATTTTCTTAAGAATTTTACTAATATATTTCTTGTTATTAGTATTTTGTATAAGTAGTTTCTGGTCATACTTGGTATTTTATTACAAATATGTATTTACAATCATTAAAATATTGAATGATAATATCTGCAAGAATCACAGTCCGAGTAGACATAGAGTAAATACATAAATAGTGATAATGATGCATAAGGATTAGGTATATCTTCTATATATTGTAATTTATAACACTTGATTTAATTTAAAACCATAGAATTTTTACATTCTATTTTGTTGGAAGGATAACTAGAAATTATACTTTTTCTTGTTCAAATTTATTATTATTTTTTTTTTTTTTTTTTGTAACAATTCAAAACAAATATTATAAAACAGGAAACATAGATCTAAATAATAATTTACCTATTTGTACAATATTCTATTGTATCATAAAAATATAACCTATGTAAATCAAACTAACAGAAAAAATATATATTGTGCTCTAAGTAAGTACTTTTCTTGCTTATAATACCAACAGGGCAATGTCTATATTATAACTCGATTGGAGAATGATATTATATTTGCATATAAAAATATATGTAATATTAATATATTATATTAGTATTAATTGATCAATGAAATTCAATTTCAATGTTTTAATAAACTTATTTTAAATTAAAGGTTTATAAATTATAAAATATAATTTTTATTAAATATATTTTTGATCAAAATATTTGACAATTCAGTACACATAAGAGAGACACAGTTTATAATCAATTAAATGAGATATTAAGTAAACATAAAATAATAAGTATGATGAAAACCTAATTATATGTACAATGAATAATAATGACTGACTTACACTATAAGAATAAAAGGACACAAAATATAGTTCTTATTTAAAATGAAATGTTTTAGACTTAAACATTGGTAACTTGATTAAATTCAAAATATTATACATAAATAAAAATAGAAAGAAGCTATTCTTTAGCTATTACTTATTTTTTTTCTTTTTTGCTTTTTTACATTTTTTTGAAGTAATTATTTCAGTTACAATTTGTTCACTCTCATCAATTATCTCAGGTTCTGAATGTTCTAAAAAATTAAAAATAATTTACTATAGTATAATAAAATATTGACTTAACTTAAACAATACCATTATTTTTATTAAACAAAAATATATTTAAAATTTATATACATACATTATAATATATTATAATTACAAAAATATTTTTAATTTACATTTGAATTAGTGAAATCAATTTTGGATTGACTACATACACCATTTTTCTTTGAAAGTCTTATTTTGAAGTGTGAAAAGTCCTTTTAATCCAAATATAATGTTCAAATAAAGATGTATAAATAAATCAATTTAAAGATTGCAGTTAATGTCACCAAAAACTAATTTGAAGAATATATTATACTCAATGAATGTCATAAAGTTAATACATACATAACTTTTAACACAATTACCTGATTTATTGATTTGAAGGTTTTCATTCATGGCTTCTGCCAAATCTTCCAATATTTTAATTTCGCCTTGATCTGATGATACATCAGATGAATCTCCTGGATTGAGATCTAAAAACTTTGGTGAGTAATCAAAACTACCTGCAATTGAATCATAATATAAACAAACAAATAAAGGAATTCAGACTATATATTAATATTTTTAGTTTTGAAACGTCATAGAAAATTTAATAAATCTAATCAAATAAGTTTCAGACAAAATTCATATATCTTTGATATATAACAAGACAAGCCTTGCGAAAGTAGTTTTCCATCATAAAGTGGTTCCTATCATACAAAAAGTTTGGTAACAAATAAATTACAAATAATTCAACAATATCATTACATATCTCATATGCTATATACATGATTTTGAAATTTAACTAATGGACAATTTTAAACAATACTTAATTGAATTGAATTCATTAATTCAACAATTTGAGGCTTACTCTCGTGGTAGTAGTTATATAATGTAATGTCAATTATGCTATTCACCATAGTGGTATTAGTGTGCTAGTACTTTTAATTATTGTTTACCTAACAGTAATTACAATCCAATTGTAAATTATTAATATATAATACAAATAATGTTAGATTTAAAATTGAAGTAACTAAGTCATTTACAAATAGACCATAAAAACTAATAAGGAGTGGTCAAAAGTACTAAAACGCTTCCAAAGTTTAAAAGATCATTTTTTTTTTTTTTTTTTTTTTAATTCGATAATGCTTCTACAACATGAATAACATAATACTTTTGTATTGTAAAATAGTAATCATATTATTGATTATAATATGTTATATATTAAATTCTATGTTAAGTTAGATTGTAAAATAATATAAAATAATGTTTTCTAAAATGTGTTATACTATATTAATATAATATATAATTAATAAATTGTTCAGGTATTGTCGCAAAATATTATTTAGTTGTTATTTTATTATAAATTTTTAATGTATAATTGCATAAGAGATGGGAATTTTAGAAGAATTACAAGATTTTTTATATTTCCAAAATTTAAAGCTGTACTATCTAATTTTGTTGAAGATATAGAAAAAACTTGCTGGAATGAAAATAGCTATTGATGAATTTAATGAATTGGATGATACAGAATCATTAAATTGAGCTAATGCTTTCAAAACTTCAATTATACAATTTTAATTTGTAATTGAAATATATACTTTATTAAAAGGAATCAATTTAGATCTGGTTTATAAAAAATAGTAAGAAATGGTTATCTTTTCAGTGCCATATTATTTGCTTGATGACCATTAAATTCGATTCTTGTTGAACCTTCAAAAATTCCTATGAATGAGCTTTTTTTGGATAATTGCATACGTCATTTCACCAAAAGAGTGTGTATTACGTATCATAAGTTCACCATTTCAAGTTAATAACATCAATTTAATTTTATAGTTTGAGTAAAATCAATAATATTATAAGCAATTGTATTAATAACAGAAAAGTGTGCGAATATTGTTATGGTAATTAATAGAAAGTAATTATTTTTGACTACATACTATTTGAACCACATTCAATGAACACAGGAGTGCTCTGTCTGTTGTTATTATTTTGTGGAACACTAACAGGGTTTGATTTTAATAAAAGTGATCCATTTTCAATTTCACTCAATTGAGTATCAGATTCAGATCTTCTGTAAAATGATTTAATATAAAAAGTGTTAAATAGGTACTTAAATATAAAATATTTAATTATTTACCCTAATGAAGAGCTACAAGTTTTAAACACAAATTGTGGTCCCATCCAAAGACGACGATGTGGGCCTGCATGTGTACTTATTTCCACCTATAAAAATATCCTTAGAGTATACAAACAAAAAAAAAATTTTTATATATTACTTGAGATAGCCAACGTTCATCAATGCTTTCTAAAGAATTCTTTTCAGAAGTATTTGACAAGTTTGTAACTGGAAACTTTATATAAAGGTCTAACAATGGATTACCCTGATTTAATGGAGGGTTAACAGTAGATGCATGAAGAGGCGGTTTGTACAAATTCCATTCTGTTTTTGGTTCAATGTTTAATTCTATCATTGTATCATCAAATATTTTTTCTTTGGATATTGCTAATTATAAAAATTAAAAAAATTCAATTATACAATAAGGCTATTACAATTCATTAAACTATCATTAAAAAAAAAAATTCTATTTACCATTTGAATGCATAGGATACATATCATATTGTGTAAGGATGCCATTACTAGTCATTACATATAAAGAATCTGCAATATTTTTCTTGGGATTATAAGTTACATTAGACATTTCTCTAATCACAGCTGTATCCAGCACACGGCCATGAGAAAAACAAGTAGACAGTCTAATACATGTTGTTATTCCAGTTTCGTCAGGTTTTAGTTTATTACTTTGTGATCGAATTTGGCACAGTGAATGTACAATAATTGAATGTGGTACAGGTGACACACAAGGATTAGAGTATGGCAACACAATTTGAGAATTCTGTAATGATTCTGTCATCACAGGACTGTTTCGGCCATCAGTCACTAAACCAGCACTGCGATGAAATCTAAAATTTAATTTCAAGGTTAAACAAAATATATATTTTTCCAATAGAAATAACACATCTAAAAAAATATTCTTCACATGTTATCATACCTTGATAATTTATTTACAATATGTGGTGTTGAATGAGTACGTAGACCAATAGGTCCTCCATAAGGTGTAATTGGAAATATATGAGTTGTTCCCCTAAGCGAACTTACAGCCACCCATCTTGAATCACTTGAAAACTGAATATCTTGAATTTTAGCTGTGGTGTCACCTCTATTATTTATAAAAAAATTTATTATTTTTCTATTAAATATAATATGATTAATTAATGATCATATACCTGTGTAACGTATACAAATGATGAACAGCTGCAAATGAAGAACCTAATATACTAGGATGTATTTTGAACACGTTAAACCTATGACCATTTTTATCAGCAGTTACTAACATAAGACCAGACTGGTCAAAATTTAAAGCAACAATAGCCTCACAGTGTGCTGAAAAATGAGCAATAATATCAGGGCCTTGTGGTGTATTCTCCTTTAATACTTTATTCTAAAAAACCAAACATTAACTAAATTACTTTAAACACGTTTTTCAATTATTAAAAATAAGATTTCATACTTTAATATCAATTATGGTAATTATCCCTGGATTCATTTGATTAGAATCATTTGCAACTGATATATTATGAGTTGAATTTGAATTGTGCACGCCTGTAATACTATTTGCTACAGAGCCACTTAAATCTCTCAAACTTTGGCTTAATGATTTTGCTGCATGCAAAACTGTAGCTGTATATGAATGGCCATTCTCACCCTCATATCCACCTGTTGATCGGTTCCAAGAGATCAACTTTTGATCTGCATACGCCAACCACCTATTATTGGTTATTTAAAATTTATTTATAAAAATTATAGTACATAAATTTTAATCAAAATAAAATAACCTTGTTCCCAATGCGATAGGGTTTAATTTAATTCCAGGACTAGGATAACATGTAGTAATTGTAGTTATATCTTCCACAGTGAGGGCATCAAACACGGCAATACGTTCTACAAAGACTACTGCTATAGCAAATCTATTTACAGCAATATCGACTACAGTATTTTTAAACTTAATGGTTTTTACCTAAAAGAAAAGTTTAAAGAAAAATCATTAACGTAACTATTAATAAATTAAGTGAGAGTATGTTTATTTATTTAGATTTAAATACCACATCTCCACAAGTTAATGATATAAAACTGACAGAACAATACTGTGGTCCTGCACCTGAATTATCACAGAGTGCAATTAATGGCCTTTTATGAGCAAATGGGTCTTGTCGAAATTTCAATTCCGGTAAAGGGGAAGGTATAAATTTTAAGATCTTGACAACTCCTTGTGACCAAGATAAAACTTCATATGCTTCACCGTTGGCACCAATATACCACACCTAAAATATTTTTTTAAACTTGTTATTGCCATTTTATAGAACAGATACTCATATCTAAGTATTAAATTGTAGTTTAAAACCTATACCTATTAACAGAATAATTTTATTCATCTAACTACAAATATGAAATAAATATTTTAAATTTATACAAAAAATAACAAATATTAAAGTATTTTTAAATTATGCATTACTAGCTTATTATTTTTTTTTTTTTTATACATATATATTTTTTAATCTATGAATACTTATTTAATTTATAATAATAATGAATATTAAAATTCTAAAGTAATTGATAAGTTTAGAATATTTGAATACTTGTACACATAATTACATACTAAATTGTAAAATGTTTTATGACATTAACTCAAGCTTAATAACTGCATTAGAATTATGAGTTAATAACTATAAAATGATATTTGAACATTACATCGAAAATTAAATGTGTATATAATATTAGATTAAAAACAAATTTTAATATTTTGCAAGAAATTATAATAAAAAACGCAATTATTTTTTGCCTAACAGAATATATTAAATGTTAATAGGAATTTTAAGAACATATAATTAATTTATAAATCAAGCTCAATAGCAAATTTTTTCATCACATTTTAATAACTAATTAAATAAAACCCACATAAATTAATATTCTATTATTTTTTTAAACAATGTTATCAGAACCTTTATGACTTTATTAAATATATATTATATTGTTATGTTAGGTCTAATAAATAAAAAATGAATCTAACTGTTAGTTTCTAATAATTACTAAATAAATTGAATATTTCCTAAGAATTAATATTTTAATGAATGCATTATTATTATTATTATTTTTATAAGTTTAATTTATTTATTCATTATTTCATATCATTGCATAAGTAATGCAAATAAAATTAATAAATAAAATAAACTAATAATGGATATGATGTAATATGATGTTAAACTAATTAATGATAAATAATTAACATAAATATAATATTTTAAATGTATTATATTTCTAATAAACAATAAAGTTATTTAACTTAAAAATTTAATAAGAGATAGAAAAATATGATTTTTTTAAGATAATTAAGTGTTTCTCTATTCAAAATTCAATAATTTTAAACATGCAACCAGCAAACCTTAACAAACCTCAAAAAAAAAAAAAAATTTAATATCCCTCTAAAATAAATATAAGTAGAGTAAACATTTAAATTATTAATAAAGTATAGTATACAACATATAGTATCATAACATTCTTAAATATGAAGTGTGAATAAAATAATCTACTGTATAGTTATATTTGTTATTATTTTATACCTATTAAAATATTTATCAATAAAAGTGAAAAAGATAATACTAAACATTATTATTATATTTTATTATTTATTTTATTATATTTTTATTAGTTAAAAATAATACACCTATAATTAATATTAAATTATCATACTTGAACCCCAAATCCATAACCCAAAATAAGAAGTATTGGTGATACACCAGACATAAGCGATTCATCGTTTTCAAAGTTTGAAGGAAATTCATTAGCTTCCAGTGTTTCAAATTGTGTCCATAGAATTTTTTCTCTACTGTCTACATTTAAAATGTTAGAATATCCCTGAAAAGTAAATATATTACATAAATTAATAACCAGAATACATAATGGAATAAATAATAAAAGTACTATATGAGAACGTTCAAGTAAATACTCACATGAGGAACGACATCATTAATAAACCCAGCAACACTATCAATAATTGAACGATCGACAACAGGGCCGGGCAGCACTATCTTGCCAATCAGGTTCTTAGATGCTTTACATGGAGAATCTGCCGACATTTTTGAAAACTTTGCTGTCAGTCAGACACACTTTAGTGTTTTAACGGTCCAAAGGTTATCCGATATTGTCATTTCAAAGCAAATAAAATTACACGAGTGTGATGATAATTATATACATGGTCACACAGTACGAGAAAAAACGTCAATAACTTAGAAGAAAAAAAAGTCAGAAACTTATGAAAAAAAAAAATAATAATAATCAAAGGGTCTTACGACACTAAAAAGATGGCAGAAAAAGTTCACGACGAGACACAGCGTTCCGTGTGTAGAAACATTTCATGTTTTTGAACGAAAATAATATAATTTCAATTCCATTGCGAAATTTTTAAACGACAATGGCAATAAATATTATATTATTGTTATTATTAATACTACTGCGACTGTTTTTATTTTCTACTCGTCGTTATCACATAATCAGCGTACATATTTGTTGTCGTTATCAAGGCTGTCAGCTGGTGCAACTACTGCTACGCAGTAAAACGGTAATGTCGTCGGGACGCGTATTTACATTTGCTATATAAAACTGAGCACTCGCGGCTGTTGTGCTACTTTGTTAGCGAGGTCGGTTACAATTTACGGACGATGCGCTTCCTACCACCGTTGTACGAGTTCCACCTTCCACTGCAATATATTTAGTACTAAACTGAGTATTAATATGCAACAAATTGCAGCATATTTTCTCTGAAAACGCATACACCGATGTCCGTATGGTGTCAGTCGCGGATTCAATGGCGGGAGGTGCCCCCCCCCCCGTTGACCGTATCAAAATGTGTTACCTATTTAATTTATTTTAAATTTAATATTTTGTGTTTTAATTTTATATACAACGTTAATGTTTATTTATTGCATTAAGTACTATTATATGTACCTAAATATTATATATATATAGGTACTCAAGTTTACCTGTAAGTATCTAAATAGTAAATATATATATATACTATATACATATTTATAATGCATCGCCTCCGTTAATGTAGGCTGGATCCACGCCTGTTTGGTGTATACAACACTGTCACAGTGTCACTATCCTTCTCACGAACAACGGCGTCTGAGTTAAGAGCACCTGTTACGTATACTATAGACTCTATAGTATATTAGTATACGTAACAGGTATAGGAGATTAGGAGAATATTTTCGACAAAACGTAGCTTTTTTTACATAGGTAATAATATAGGTATTACGGACTACTGCCTAACTGCCTAGTCTGCGTTTAAGTTTTCCTAACACTATTAAATATTATTTTATATTTATTAATATTATTATTTATTACTCATAAATCATACTTATTGTGGTACCTATTTTAAGTTTTAATAGTCCAATTAGTTCATTAATAGGGTATGTTATTATTATTATTATTATTTTTATTGAAAATTTAAATTCTGTATTTGATAATACATTACACAATAAGTAAAAAAGATGACTGACATAACATGTAGGTAATAAAAACAACACATGAGCACACGATGAAGGAAATCTAGCGATGGTACTCTTTAAAGTTTAAAGAGTATATTATAAACTTTAGACTATGCTAATTTTTTCCACCAAAAATAATAATAATAATTGCATTCGCCTCTTATGACACCGTTGGGTACCTATTTTGAATTTTAAATTTTAAACTTTATTCTTATGATCGTAGTCTGTATAACTAATAATCATTAAGTTTCGAATATACAGACTCGAAATTAAGTAATTCAACAGATGGTGATTATTATGAATGATAGTCCATAGACGTGTTAAGCTTTAATTCAATAGGTAATAGTGTAATACATTATCTATAGGTAGGTACGTAAAACAATTCTGAACAAAGTGATCGTATCTATTTCCAAGGATATATTATGATATATTTTAATATTTTATTTATTTTAATAAAATAAACCAATGAGTAAGCGCCCTTTTAGTGAATATAATTAAATATGATACTTAAGTATCTAATAAGTATGAATTGTAAAGTAAAAATTAAATATTTGGTGTCTAGGTAAACGAGGTAGTAAAAAATAAAAATAAAATTACCAATAATAGGTAGACAGGTACGTAAATACTAGAGTTGTTTTGGTTAGATTAATGATAAGTAGCTATATATAATAATAATGGAGCTAAGTATACTATCTGTATAATTCAACCCCGAAAAAAAGAAAAATATGAAAAATATAGGTATACTACACTACATATTTGTGTAGCTCGCTTTTTGGACTAATTCTACCGCATGTACAATTGTTTTATATGTCTAAGAATTTTACTAATATGAGTAATCTGAACATTGTGGATTGGATATAGCACTTGGTAAATTTTCAAACTTAGTTTATCAAACTGCTTTTTAAACTTTCTAAGTATAGGAACCTATCTAAAAACCATCTTGTGAAAAATAGTTTCGGTACAACTATAAGTACCTAGGTATGAGTGTGAAAATAGTATATTCGAGATTTCGAGAACTATTCGTAAAGCACTTTTACGATACTGAAGATATGGTATTATATCATGTTGATTGGTAACCAATAATACAGTTATTATAGATATATACTTACTACTTACCACTTCTCAGTGGCGTAGCCAGCGGGTAGGATCGGAATACTAGTATACCACCCTCTTTTCTCCCAAAAAAATATTTTATATCGTATTGATTGTGTAGTCGTCTTTATGACTAGTGGTACTAGGTAGGTAGGTACTATTAGTTTGAAAATTTAAAATAAATGCACGTCATAATATAATATACGTGGGAACCTATAATACATAATGTATGATATACAATACTCTGTTAGGTACTTTATTATTTAATAAAAGTATTCATTGATAATCCTTACTACGTCAAAATATTGGGCCTCGCTACCCAAGAAAAAGTGTCTAACTACGTCACTGCCACTTCTTAGTTATACTATATTATTACTATGTACATTAAGACTATTGTCTAAGGGAAACTCGAACGTGTCGATCTGCAGTTTGAATCTTATTAAATTGTTTTTATTTAGAACAAATTACTGTAGACGTTTTTCTAAGGCCATTAGATGACCTTCATTCCAATATATTGCATTACAATCTAATATTATGTAATTTTCTTATTTCACATTTTTATGAAGATTTTTTTTTACACCGTACGAATATATTTTTTTCCATCTGTGCAGGACCATGCTTATGAGTTGTTTGGTGGGAAAAAGTTCATCTTTCTATAAGTAATGATATTTTTCTGAAGTCAGTATTATAAATATAGTTAAATACTTTAATATAATAAATATGTATATATATATATACATATATGGATATTGCATGATTGTTTTCTTTACGACTCAATTAATATTTATAGGTAAAAAAATATTCAACAAATAATAAATATGTCATATAATTCTAAATTCAAATCATTCATCGAAAAGCTTATGACTCCAAATATTGAAGCAAATTTTTTTATTACATAATCATAGAATATGAGAATATTAATATTATTGACCTAAATTATTTTCGATGATTAATCGATATCTAATACTACCAAGGCATTCAAACAGTCATTACATATTGCAAGCCATTGCATTATTATTTGTTTATTTATTATATTAAGTGCATTGCATTTTAATTTGTGAATTTGAGAATTAAATTCATTTTAATTCTTAAAACTTTAAAGTTATACCTAACTTTATATACAACAATTATTAATTTTTTTAAATTAAAACGAACGTTCTAAATAATAGTTTGTAGCTAGGTATAGTGTAGCTGGTAGCTGGTGTGCATTCAAATATGGAAAACTCCTGAGTGCAAGTATGCAAATCAGCAATACAAACATGTACTAAAAAGTAATATTATGATTTATACCTAATACCAACTTTAATAACCTATTCAATAATTCCAATGTAAGTGAATAATAAAAAATATACAATTCTATACCTAGTTAAAATCTGTAAGTAATAATATCATATAAATATATTAATATATTTATAAAAAAAAAAATATATATATCATGATGTGGTATTATAGTCCTATTAAATGTAGTATATACATTATACTTATTCAATGGTTTAAGAGTCAAGAGATGTTTCCCTTCACCACCATAGAAGGAAATTAAATATTTTTTTTTTTTGGAAGGGAGCTAGTATAGCTAGTTTACAGGATAAAGCGATCAAATAGACTTTGCCCTTGAACTTAAGGTACCTATTATTATATTATATTATATTACAGTTTCATTATTCTATGAATACTAAGCATTAAAATAAGTAAACATGAATAATAATTGTAATAATTTATATTGAATAATTTTATTCTTATTATAGATTTTGAGCGGAATGATGAATGTATATAATATATACAATATACATATTTTTTTTTTGTATATTTATGCATGATACCTAAGTAGTAGAAAAAATAATTTGATCTTAAATTTTGAAGGTGGTTTTGGATAGAAAATTGAATCTAATATTTTGTACAGACACATACTTAGGAGATGTTAAAAATATAAAAGCGGCGCAAGTGGGTACCGCTGTGCTGCTGTACATTAGTCATTAGGTGCCGTATAGATCACTATTATATATTATAGGAATGTTAAATTTGAATTCAATGATAGGTATCATTGTATACGAAAAACAATTCTGAACGAAGATAATTTGTTAGCCTAGGATATAATTTCTATTGGTTCGTATAAAAGGTGGTTTATATTTTAATGGCTTGAATACACTAACATTTAAGTTCTTTTATAATTATTGTGACCTAAACTTATGGAGAATCTTGTATTAAATTTTCGATTCTTAGCTACTTATACAAAAATTTTTATGAATTATACCTACAAAATAATTTGCAAGCATTCATGATTTTAACGAATTTTTGTCAATATTTGAACTTCAAATGCTAATAAAAAAATTGTATTATAAAATATAATGTATTCTCATCATTTTTTTATCACCATAAAAATAATTTATGAGAAACTTTGTATTAAATTTTCAAGTTTTTTTGGCTATCCAAAATTTTTTTATCGACACTTCAAATATAAATTCTCAAAAAAATCGAAAATTTCAGTGGTCTATAAATAACTCAAAAAAATTGAAAATATTTTGAAAATTTAACTGTATATAGATAAACATTTGGTGAACATTTCAAGTATTTACAGTGATTAGTTTTTGAGTTACAACTATATAAAAAAAATCGATTTGGTCGAAAACTGGTTTTGCGTAAAAATTTCCGTTTTTCCGTTACTTTTTTTTGTTTTTGTTTTTTGATTTTTTTTTTGAAAACTGTTACCACCCCCCAAAATTTGAAATTGAAACATTATTTCGACTAGTTATGCTGTACACAGATACAAAATCAAAAAATAAAACACATCATTTTAAAATTAATACATTCATCACTTTGTTCAGAATCTAAAATTACCAGTATTTTTCAAAATAATCGAGAAAAAAAGCTTGAAAAATATTTAATACACTTCATCATTTTTTACATTTATATTATTACGAATTGCGATACAAACAATGCAGATTCATACACAAATATACAATACACTCATCGATAGTTTAAGTATAAATTATATTTATAATTTATTAGACAAAGCCACTCACTTACTAAAATATTAAATTAAAGTATTATTTTTCATAATATCCAATGCCTAGTGATATTCTAGAGTATTAAAGTATTCTTCAATTCTCGTTATCGATTAATACAAATTCAAAAAATAAAAACAAAAAAAAGTTTAAATATTCTTTTTAAACTAAGCGAAGCGATTAATGTATTAATATCACAATGATGTGTATTTTTCTGTGTATAGTATACGCGATACCCGACATAACAGTAGAAAAATGCTTTGATATTCAATTCTCGAGTGTGGTTTCTGATAAAAAATTAAATCTAGTTTTAAAAATAAAAATTAAAAATTGACGGTAATTTTCAAAAAAATCGAAAAAAAAACAAATAAAAAATGAAGGAAAACAGGAATTGTTGCACGTAGGTAAATCGTAACCTGTATTTGACAACATCGTTTTTTTGTGTGTGTAACTAAACAACAATTAATAATAGGTAAGTACTCGAAATTTTTACCAAATGTTTAAGTAAGCTTTTTATATACACTGTACAGTGAATACTGAAAAATTTTTAAAGAATATTTTTAAATCGCCAACGGTTTTTTTAAAAATGGGGAAATTTTCACTACCGGTCTAAAGGAAAACTTCTAAAAAGCAAGCACTTTTATAGCTAGATTTTGATAATTTTTATCGTTAGGTATTATTATTGTCTAAATATATTTGATTACATTGCACATTTTATACATTATTATACCATTATAATTTACAGTCTTATTTTATTCGTTGTCTGTTGTCCATTGTAAATGCTGTCTCATTTGGCATATCCGTTGAAATGTTTATTTATTTATTATTATTATAGTAAACGGGATAGACCCTTGACATTTATATAATATACAACTTTAATAATTAATAATATAATAATACACAAATGTTATTAATTATTATGTAATTTATTATTTAATTTGTTATTAACCAATAACCTATTATATTATCTAGGTAGGTATTAGGTAATCAAAAAGCTCAGTTAATCATGTGTTTATCCTTGAAGGTTGTCGTACTGCTATCAGTCGGTCAGACTTTTCGACTATTATGATAACGTAAATGATAAAAAAAATTTTTCGAACATAAAATAGCTTCATAATATTACGAAAACAAGCGAACAGTCGATTTTTTTCCGTTCGTATAATACCTATATTGACAAAATGGCCAATTGGAATTCCTTATTACCATCTCAATTCAAGCCATCCGGTTTTATTTCGGCTCTTCGAGCATTCTTAGGTGGAGTAAGTATCATACTAGTACTCAGTAGGTACAGTGTTAACTAATAAAAACAAATACCAAATACTATTTAAATTAACTTTTTGTAGCGCATTGGTACTGGTTTTTAAAAAACAGTAGTTACTTAGTTGAGTCTTGAATCAAAGTTAAGCATATTACTTAAGTATTTCTACTATTTAATGAAATAATTACAGTTACAAACTTATAAGGCACAATTATCAATGTATTGACCATTATAGAATCTAATGTTTTGTTCAGATGATGATACTAATCATCAATTTAATCTCATTTATGAATTTATTAAAAAATATTCAACAAAATGTTTCAGATGTGCAACACAATACCTATAATTTTGATATTTCTAGATTTCGTAACTGACTAAGGGTTGGTTAAGACTGACCGGTAGAATTCTACTGATTAACTCATGATAAATTCTTCCGTTTAGCGTTATCAGGCGCTAACTAAACATTGTAAGAACGGCCCTTAGTACGTTGTAGACATTTTAATTATCTAATAAGAATAACATTTGTGTTATTTTGTTTTAAATATTTTCATTTTTACAAATGTTATTTATTCTTGTATTCATCAGAAACATTATTGTGATTTTTTTTTCAGAGGTAGAATTACTTTGTTTAATTGATATTTATCAATGTATATTTTATGAATGTTATTTGTTAAAACTAGGTTGTAAATTTAAATTTTAAAATAACCATTAATAATTAATATAAACATTGGTCAGCCAATGGATGATTGAAAATATATTAAAATTAGTTATAGTTTCTCAAGTAAGTGAAATAGAAAGAAATACATTTAGTAAGATATAGTTTTAAATAATTTCAACTGAATTTTTTAGTATATAAGCTATATATACAAATAATTATTTTACATTTTATTATCAGTTAAATTAATTTATTTACCTTATTACAGCGAAATTTCAAGCCAAATGTAAGAATGGTTGATGAAGTATCATCAGCCACTCAACCTCCACCTGATGTTCCAGGAGGACCTAATCATACAGTTTTTAATAACTATTACTATGCACGTGACAGCCGCAGAGAAGTTACACAACCAGTTCTTGTTTTTGAAAATAATTCAAAACTTATTGGAAATTCAAAGTAATTATTTGTATTTTAAATTAAATAGAATAATATAGTTTATTTACATATATTATGAGAAATTAGGTTTGATTGGTCAATGTGAACTGCATATAAAATATTAAATAATTCAACCGTAGATTCTTAGCAGAATGATAAATTAATTGAATTTACAACGATGTGTAATTTTTTTTTTAATTTTTTTGAATTATTTATAGTAGAAAAATGATTTGGCTTTAATTTTAATATCTTTTATGAATCTTCTTTCTTATTATTTTTATATACTTTTCTTATGCTTCTACTTTTGGGAAACAAAAATTAAAAATTCTCAGTTCTTTTCAATCTTACCAAGTTTTTATTACAAATATTATAAAAACATTCAACATAAAATATAACATTAAAACAATTTTATTTTATAAAATAACCATATTCTATTTCAAAGGTTCTACCCAGACTCCCCCATCATCACTCTAATATAACATACTACTGTCACCTACCCAGGGTTAGGTCTTTCATCATGATCACCAAATGATTCAGGTATCTTACATCCACAACAAATGACTCTTCCTATAAAATATGTTCCACCAACTTCAATTCTTTCTCACCTCAAAATATGTTAACCTAAACAGAATCCTAATGTAAAATCCATACTGGACCTACTGAATCTATTATTGGCTAGTTCAGCCATATCCTCCCCCCACCCTCAATATAAATTATACCTAAATCTTCCAATCTCAATATCTATCAAATTCATTTAATAATAATAATAATAATTTCTCTATTTCCTTCATCCAAAAACTGGCAACACTTATTATAAATATATTTTCCAGTCTTATAAGATCATCATAATTCACTCGTGACTGAACTAGTAACCTTCAAAATTTCTAATAACCATGTAATAATCTTAAAAACTAAATGGTCTTCAAATTGAATAAGCCTATACATGCTGAAGTGTCATACTAAACAATTTTAAGTAAAAAAAAAAAATAATAATAATATTTTATACTTATTGGCTTAAAATATTTATATTAAAAGCTTGCTAAAATTTTACAAATAGTCATGCTCCACAACTTATTATTAAACACATGATTATATACCTAATTTATATATAAATAATGTAAAAAGAAAAAAAAGGTATTGTTAATTATTTTATTTGCAGGCCTGGTTCAAGGGGTAGGCGGCATGCCTAGGAATGCATTTTTTCAAAGACTGCATTTAATATTTTTGTATAATAGATAAAAAAAAATATATTTGATGTAGTATTTAGTATTTACATGTAAGGGGCAGCAAAAATCAAATTGCCTAGTCGTGTTTAAACACTTGAAATGGTCCTGTTAATTTACATTACATATTGCTTGTTATAATAACAATGTTATTATAATCCTGTGATATATGTACAATGTACATGTATTAAATTTTTTTAATTTAATAAAATAATAAATACAAAATAAATTAATTGGCCATTAAATTTTAATAATCATCATTATCTCATACACATTATTCTTAATAAATTCATGTAGTTTTTAAGATAATGACATATACCTGTATATATATACATATACCCATATAATGTTTTCAAAATAATATAGATAATTATTAATTAATAAACCAAAATATTATCCATTAAATAAAAATAAAAATATTTGTTCTTCATAAATAGAATACCAATTATTCAAATTATTCAAATATCTAATTCATTGTGATGATTTGTTTTAATTTCTAAAAAGTATAAAAAAAAATAATTTAATATTAATTTATTACCTTGGATGAACTCCAAAAATCTTATTAAGTGCTTTATAATTCTTAAAATTCAAAATATAATAAATTACAATTATTTGATTGACTCAAATCTATATACATAATATGATAATAGTTTTATAAATTGTTCTAGGAAACCAGATGTTGAACCATCAAAAGCTCCTCTTCCAGGAAAAGTTTTCCACTGGGATTAAAATTGTATTTATATAAAGTAGTGGAAATGTATCGAATTATATTATATAATTAATAGATTTAAATAAACAAATGTCGTATAAATGGCTATTATTTTTATTTTTAGTTATCTATATGTTTAATGATAATAATATTAATTATTATATTAGTTTATATTTACCTTTTTAGTTGATTTATAATATAAGTTTCAATATTTCTTTTATTATCTACTATTAGGAGTAAATAAACCATTTATTCAACAATAACTTTTCATAAATACTTATTTATTACTATATCACATCGACATCACTAAACGTATACTAATATTTTAGTACAGTGTAGAGTACAATATTTTAAAATATATACTCATAATATACATGAATTAAAATACTAATATTTATATATAAATTCTAAAATACAGAAAACATAATATGTAATGACTAACAACTTATGACTAAGATTAAACATGAGATAAAAGTTTTTCATTATTTAACAACTGAACTGATAAATCAAATTTATAATTTCATCTAAAAAATGAATAATTAAAGTTAACTTAAAATATAAACATAAGATCGCAATTAAAAAATATAGTGCAAACTCTTTTATTGATATTTTATTTGTAATTAATAATTATATTATTAAATTACTTTAAATGCTGTTTTCATAACCTATCCAATAGCTATTGTTTCACTAGTCAAAACAGCCATTTTAAATTAATATCTTTTATTATTTTTATATTTTCACACTTATTAAAACTTGAAATTAAAATTATGCATTTGAATGTACACAACAACTTTTTCCAGAGATTTTTTATGTTTAAGCGGAACAGTAATGTTTCACTCAAAGGTGTTAACTAAGCAGACATAAATACAAACAAAACTTGTTGACGACATAGAAACACATTAATAGTAGGTACATAATACATTAATAATATAGTAATACAATGAGAAATCATACAGGCCAGATTCAACGCATAATTAATATTTTCCTAGAGCGTAGGTAACGATGATCACCATCACAATTTTTAACCCATCAGCGTATCCTGGTGCTAGAACAATTTGTGGGAATTTACTCCACTTTCTTGAAGAAAAACATTTTAAGAAGTAGACTAGATAACCTCTTAGAGACATTGCAGGCTACAGATTTTCTATCGGCCGATAGTTTATTCTGTTAGGGCTAAGTTGTTGTGCAGCAGGTATCGAATATACCTTGTCATTGGGCAAGTCACCATAATGGATGTGTTAAACTTGAACTCGACAAAAAATTATATTATTATTGCATACCAAAAACGATTTTAAGCGGCAATTATTTTGATTATTTTTATATATTTATATTTTTGAAAAAATTGTATGCATTATTTTTTTCACTTAAATATTTTATTAATTTTTATTTTTATAGAGATTAAGGTTTTAATCATAAATTTCTAACCCAGTGACCAACTCGAGGGGGTGTTGAATAGCAAGTCGAGGGATATTTTCGTTTTATTTTTTTGTCAGAACGCAGCAAAGCGAGAGAGGAGCAACATAAGGCATCATTGTAAGAAAAAAATCTTTTATTCCCCAAGCATGCGATTTGATGTATAACCGTGATAACTAAAAAAAAACTGCTCTCGTTGCTCCCATGATCTTCTCAGCTTTCGTACTACTCTATGCGTGTCTAGTCTATGCATGTCGTTGACGTTTGTTTACTTCATGGAAGAGACAACAGTGTTTTAATGTTTCTTGAAATTTCGAGTTCTAACGATTTTTTTTCTCTTATGAACGTTAAATTTTTCGGTTCTAATTTCTGTACCAACAAACTTCAAGTATGTAGATCAGCATCGACTATCCAGACGACCAGACATCAGATATCCAGTGTTCGGCGCATCCGACATGTGTTATATGACCTGTTTAACGCAATTTATGATTTATAATTGTTTTCAACATTTTCTTAGTTTAGACATCGAACTTTCAACATGGCCGAGTATCTGGCAGCTATATTTGGTACTGAGAAGGATAAGTAAGCAAAACAATACCAACTGACTTGTTCAGTTGTCGTTACATTTGTTTTTCAGTATGATTTTAGAATTAATTTTAAAAATTAGAGCGATTTCTTTTTGAATGCGGTTATTGTGAAATTAAATCATCAAGTTACAATTGTTATTATAGTTTTTACCTTTTTTCCTTCTAGGGTCAACTGTTCATTTTATTTTAAAATCAGCGCTTGCCATCATATTGATCGCTGTTCAAGAAATCATAATAAGCCTACTTTCAGCCAAGTGAGTTTTCATTTGAATATTTTCTCAACTATGTAAGATAGATTTAGATGCTAAGTTATTTCACAATAAAATAAAAGTAATTAGATATTAATTATGATTATAAAGTCCCCATTTGAAAATATAAATAGGTATAGCTTTTTAAGTATTTATCTATCTTTATAGTTTATGCCAAATTGGTATTGCTAATTATTTATAGTATGTGCATTTTATGTACTTATTCAAAATTATTTAAACATATTTTTATTGAAAAATTTTAATTCTCATCATATTAAGAACCCAAATGGAAATTTAAAATTGGATTACATCAACTAAAAGAAGAGTTTCTTTGCCAAACATGCCTCTAGATGTTTCTTTCCTATATTTATCTATTATATATTACAAGTATTTTATTTTTCTTTAACAAATGGTTATAATGTAATATAAATACTCTATAATACTCAATTTTATTATACATTAAAAATAAAAATTTTTATTTCAAATAAAAATGATTGATTATAATATACTAATTAACTATTTTAAATAAATATGAGTATCGTATACTATAGGTATTTATAAAATATGGAATTCCTAGAGGACAACTTCTTGTGAGAATTGCAATTTTTTCATTAATTTTGGTATTTTATTCTTAAGTAATAAAAGTTAATTGTTATATAATTCACATAACCCTTTGGTTTATTTATTCCAAAAAATGTATGTAAACCTTTGTGCTAACTGCTATGTGCTATATTAATTCATCAATACTGTTATAGATCAAGTCTTAAGTTTTGTAAATCTGATGCAAACTAAAATCTAAAGCATCTGAAGATGCATTGGTTAGGTCATTCAAGTAATCATCTTAAAGGGACTACTAAAAATTACTTTTAACCCTAAAAAAATATAATGTTTTAGTTGTTTAGTCATAAGTATCTTTAACTATTGCTAATATAACTTATGATTTTATTGTTAATACTTTTAAAATAAATATTTGTTTTTTAGACTATACTATTGCAAAATATGTACATTAATCCGCAAAATTCTGCAGTCTGCTGATGGTTCACATTGTAATTATAACTGAAATTACATAGGTTTCTGTCATATAAGTAAAAAATTAATATATTACTTTTTTAATGTTAAGTAACTTAATATAGTATAATATTTTTTTAAAAATATATATTTTTATAAATTCAGATAGATTAAATTGGTAATATAATTTAATTTAAGTATATGTCTTTAAATAATATTAAAATATTATCATGTTATTGATTGGTTGTATTTCAAAAACAGTTTTGATTTAAAAACATATTTTTATTTGGCTAGAAAAATCAAAAAAAAAAGATTTTAGCTAAACTTTTTCTCGTGAACAAATAGTACAAAAACATACTTAACAATTAATAATAAGATGATTAAAATTTATTCTTTTTTAAAATACAAAATCAAGTCATGAACATTTTTTTTTTGTTATTATTTTAACTATAATAATTCATAATGTACTTATCATTATTATAAATAGATAATACATTTTCAATTTATATTAGTTAATTTGTTAAGCTATTCTAAATAATTATTAGATTTAATTTTTTACTTTTATGTTTACAATTTTTCAAATATCTTGAAAGAGTGTACTGTTTGTAGCTTGAAAACTCTGCTCTACCTTGAACACTTGTCAGTGTTTTTAACATTTAAATGAATTTGAGTAAAAAAAGGTTGTCTTATTATAGGAGTGAGTATGGATGTTTGCATCAATATGAGAATTTGTCCTGTATTAACAAAATATTATGTTGTTTTACTACTCCTTCTAGATATTTGATAGATGTTATCTTTATTTTTTAAATACCTATAAAGTTTTATTATGGCAAATTATTTGTATCAATTTAGATTTGCCTCAAAATTTTATGACCTTTAGGCTTTAATATACTTTAATATTTATATAAAAAAATATATTTTTTTAATTTTTATGTCTTAAATCTTCTTAATTTATAACTGAGAATATTAGTTTCTGATGGTTGATCATGTTCGTTTTAATATGCCATTTTAACAACTCGTGTTCAATTTTATCCATCACAAATAAAAACTGTTTCGTGTATTTTGTAACCACCGACTTGAATGATTACAGTCATTGTTTAATTGAGAATTTCTAATAAGATAATCATTTGATATCTAGACATTAATTAATAGTAGTTGGTAGCCGGTAGGTAACCTTACCATGCTACCAAAATTTAAATATTTAGAAAATTTAAAATTATCATTACATTTTCAATAGCTGGCTAATAGGGTTAAAGTCAAACCCTATGATTTTCCCTACCCTGAGCATGATTATTCTCCTTCTATAGAATAAAGCGATTCCCCAATTTATTTTTTACATAAATATTTTGTAAAAGTAAATTCTACTATCATAATTGTGATAAATGTCTTACTTATACAAATATTAGATTATAATACACTTAAATATTTAAGACGAAGATGAAGTATAATTATTAAATTACACAATATTGGCTTTATTAATGAATGAAATGCATTATAGTTATAATTAAGATCAGTGGTTCTCAACCTTTTTAGGTTCACGGCACACTATTATACATCACAAGTTATTGCGGCACACTCACGCATTTGACAACAACAATAATAATTTAAAATATTTTCTCTTTACAATATAATATTCCTTTACTTCAATAATTTGGTTCTCAACATCATATTTTGTTGATATTGTTGCTTATTTCATCGCTAAAATACTGTTTTTAAATATTTTACCAGCATGATAACAAATATCAGACACTTGTTGAGTGTGCCGCAGCACACTATAGTTGAAAACCATTGACTTAGATACAATGAAAAAAAAATAGATATTAATATGTTAAAATCAAAAATAATAATCTTGTTAATGTGCCTATATAGTTTAATTTTTACTTGAAATAATTGTATATTCTCAGATAATGGTTTTAAATTATTGTACCTATTTTATTAATATATAATAAGGTATGCATACTACATTATTATATTAAATTTAATTATTTGTGTATTTAGTATGGTGAAATTGAAGAAATGAATGTTTGTGACAACTTAGGAGATCATCTTGTTGGCAATGTTTATATTAAGGTAAATTATATTTATGTATATATATATATTATTTTGATCATACTTTGACCATAATACATTTTTGATGGCTCTATTTTTTTTTTTTTAATCACAAAATTAAACAGTTAGTTACATTCAGTACTTATATATATATTTTTAACAATATTATTTCGTCGAGAAGAACATGCAGAAGCAGCTGTTAACAGTTTAAATAATCGATGGTTTGGTGGACGTCCAATTATTGCTGAATTGGGCCCTGTAACAGATTTCCGAGAGGCTTGTTGTCATCAGTATAAATTGGGGTGAGGATAGATACCATAAATAAAATAGTTAAAAAAGTTCATAATGATTAATGACATTCAACACAAACAATTATTTGGTATTCATAAAAACTATTTAGAATTTAATAAAGATAGAGCAAACTCAGCCTTATCATTTTTATAAAATATAATTTTAATAACATATTTTTGATTTTTGATGTCTAGAGAGTGTAAACGTAGTGGATTTTGCAATTTCATGCACTTGAAGCCAATATCACAACAATTACGCAAATTTCTTTATGGTCATCGATTACCCAGACATCATTCACGTGAACATGTTGGAACTCGCAGAACCAGATCACCTTCTCCTAGACATGGCCATCATCATAGTAATGGAGGAGGTCGTAGAGATTAATTATAACTAAAGACCAGATTTATATGCATTTTAAATTTTAAAATATAAATTATATTATATTATATTTATATAATTATTAAATATCTGTTTTTAAATAAAAATGCACTTTTAAAATCTTATAATAATGTAAAAAATCGATGATTTTAACATTTATATTTTTGAAATTTTCCTACTAGTCAGTGAAACGTGTGGTATTTATGTGAGTACAATTTATTCAGCTGTTTTACATACTCCACTTCTTATTATTAGTAATTTAAGTGCCAAAAGTTAAGCTGAGTATATTAATTATTAGTAAAAATAAAAGCGTTTAATCTACTAACTTACCGCCACAAAAATATATGATATAAATTATTGTTTTGATTATTTAAGCCTTAAATTTTAAAGTTAGTGAAACATGTTTGAAAAGTTAATTTTCTCTTGATAAGTATTTATTTTTAAACTCATTTATTAGTTTAAAAAAAAAAAAGGTGGAAATAGAGGGGGTCTGATCTATCTATGTGATGACGTTATTACTTTTTGTCTTCAGATCGAAAAAGTCTTTAATAATTTCAATTATAAAAATAAATCTGTCAATACGTTAGTTGTGCAATCAAAAGTTCTTACTCATTTTTATATAATACAAATATATTCTAAAAATAATCATATAGTCTTTTGTCTAATCATGTCACACTTCTAATAAAATCTATTTCAACAACATATATCAAGATTAAAATTAACCATAGCTTAAAAGCTTTAAATGAAAAACCATCATTAAGAATGTGGTATAAAAAATTAACTCTTTTCCGAGGTCAATAATTAGAAAAAAATAAAACTATTTTATAATTTTTCAATATAAGCAATTATTTAATCCTAATAATTTTAAGATATTTTAATATTACTTATATATTTAATTTAAATTTTGTTTGTATATAGATAAACTATGTAGTAGGTATGGTTTTGTTTAATTTTGTTTTTGTTTTAGAAGAATAAACATCGGAAAGGGCTCAATTATAGCCAAGTTATACAATGTTATCTAATATCTTTAACAATACAATAGATATTATTATATCTAATACAAAATAAAACATAAAAGTACAGTCGTTGCCAGATAAATTGAGACGGCGGCGGCGGCGCTTTTCAGTAGGTGTATCCCAAACTAGTCGCGATGTGTAAAATCTATGTATAAATTATATTAATCTATCTATGTATAAAAGTATATATATATATATATATTATAATACATTATCGGTTGTAACATTGAAATAGGGAAACCCATGGTTTTTTGTTATTGTGCCGCCGCTGCCATCTCAATTTATCTGGCAACGACTGTACTTTTATGTTTTATTTTGTATTAGATATAATAATAGAAATAATAGTTATTCAATTTCATAAATTAATTTATGTAATAATATTAATGACATGGTTATTGTTTGTTACATAATTTTTATAATTGCTTATAGAATTGAAAAGATGAATAGAGATAATGTATTTACTTCCAAAATATATTTTTCTAAAGGTTTAAAAGTCCAATGAATTCTTGAAACATTAACTTAATTACAACCGTATTTGAAGAAACTTCTATACTTAAAACCTATAGTTTATACTTTATACTATACTATTGTACAATATACTTTTACTTCCTTACACTTTGCTACGGCAGTACGGCCTACTGGCTACTAGTACTAGTATTAGTTGATAAAGCTCAAGCATAAGGTAGACTATGATCGCAAGGCTCATATTAATATGTTCCTTAATAGTATATAATTAGAAGTTACATCTTAATGAATTTAATCTCAATGTTTTATATAGTTTGTTTCACTGAAATTGGTCACTCTGTGTCTCTGTAATTGGATTCATTGGTTACCTCAATATTTATTGATACGGCTACTCTATATTACTCTATGTTTCAAATTAACTAAATAAAAATAATATACACAGGCATTAAAATTAACTTTTGTATCTTTATTTTGAAATAAATAAAAATTATTGAGTTTTTTTACCTTTAAAATGTCTTATCTAGTTCTGAAGAACCCATGTTCTTGGGTCTGTGGTAAAGTTGGGTAACTCAATGTTTATCTGTTTATAATTAGTGTGAATATCCATTATTCATTAAATTATATCTAGTTATTTTATCAGTCTTATGTTTATTATTCAATTTACAATGCATCTTTTTAGTTTACCATGTCTTTAAATAGGTAACTAAAAAAGAATCAAAATATTTTGAAAATTTTATCATAAATGGAATATGATAATACAAACATTTGGTAAAATATTAAAGTGTCTATGGTTATTTGTTTTTGAATTACACCAAAAAAAATTTTAAAAACAAAATCAATTTTGTCAAAAATTGAATTTTTATAAAAATTCCCGTTTTCCTTAATTTATTTAGTTTTTCCCAATTATAAAATAGCTGTATTGTTAATACTTTTATTTTTTTGTTTAGTACCTACCTATTTAATTTTTTCTTTTCAAAGTACCTTTATAATATTACATTCGCTACTAGAAAGTACCAAGTACCCCCATTATTTAAAATTGATGATGAACACAAAAATAATTTTAAATTTTTATTAAATCAATAACACTCTGACTAAATTATAAAAATCAAATTTTATGTAATAAATTATAGATTAAAATAATTATACATGATATAAATAGTAATTATAGATATGCAGTAAAATAAAAAAAAATGTTTTTATGTCTTACGTGTTGATTTTGTCATAAGTTTTTCCTATAGGTATTTTATATTTATGTTGTACTCAAAAATAAATTTGGTAAATAGGTAGTTTAAAAAAAGAAGTTACTTATCCACTATTTAAGGGGTTTGATATAGGCAATATAAATTACAATTTGGGAAAAAGTTATATTAAATATATAAAAATTTAATTATTCAAACTATTACTTATTGGTAAATGTACAACAAATTTATTATAAGCTATTATTTTTCTATTGATATAATACTAGTTTGTCATCAAAAATATATTTTTTAATATTTCTTATGCTAATAAATACATAATATTATTATATAGGTAAGTACAAAATAGGTAGGTATCTAGATTCTTATATTAAAACACCTTGTATTAAAATCAAATCGTAGCTATAAAAATTGAATGTTTTATGAAATTTTAAATAATCACAATAATAAATTGCTGCAAATTTTTGTAATTATGTTAGGATTTAAACTTCAAAGTTCAAATATATTTATAAAAGTATTTATTTATGTATATATTTTTAAATATTTTAGCTCAAAAAGAGTCAAAATATTATGAACATTATAGTATTTTACCATATATATAGAAAATTATAATAAAAATATTTCGAGAATATTTCAAGTAGGTATTTACGATTGGTTGTTTTCGAAGTTTAACAAAATAATAAAATCGTTTGAAAAAAAATCATTTTTTACTCAAAATTATCCTACAATTCCGTTATATTATAAATTTTAGAAAAATTTAATTAATTTTACTAATTAGAAAACTTATTATGAGCCTTGTATTAAATTTTCAAGTTTATTGGCAGTACGAAAATGTTTTTATCAACGACTAGTTGACCCGGCAAACGTAGGTAATACATTCGCTTATATTATGATCGTGAGTTCATACAAAAATCACATCAAAAAAGTCGGTTAAGTGGGTACCGCTCTGCTGTATAGTAGGTCAGGATGTATTAAATTTTGATCCAATGAGAAATATCATAGTATACGAAAAACGATTCTGAACGAAGATGATTTGTCACCGTAGGAATTAGGATATAATTTTCAGTGGTTGGGTACACCAAAATTTAAGTTATTTTATAATTACTGTTAACCAAACTTATGGAAAACCTTGTATTAAAATTTCAACTCTTAGTTACTTATACAAAAAATTTTATGAATTATACCTACAAAATAATTTGCAAATATTCACGATTTACGAAATTTCAAAAAAAAAAATTCTAACAAAAATCGAAAATTTCAGTTGCTTATAAATAGCTCACAAATTTAACCATGTAAGTATTAATAACGTTAATATAAACATGTGGTGTAAATTTCAAGTATTTACAGTGATTAGTTTTTGAGTTACAATCATATAAAAAATCGATAACTTTGAAATCTGTTGGAAAGTATTTACTTTTGACCTCTATATTGCATCAAGGATATTCACTTTGCCATCAGAAATAATCCCCAAAGTTTGAAATTGAAGCATTATTTCGACAAGTTATGCTGTACAGTGTACGCAGACACAAAAAAACACACATTCATCATTGAAAATCAAATAACAATACATTTATACATTCATCACTTCGTTCAAAATCTAAAAACATTTTTAGTTTTTTCCAAATTTTTAAATTTTCCACATAACTTTTCCAAGAACTTGTTCTTTAAATAAAAACCTTATTCAGTTTATAACAACAATCAGTTTAAGAAAAACGAGTCCATATATGTTTTTAAATTATGCGCTTACCATTATACCTACACAATTTCATTTGGAAAAGTAAAAATAATCTCAAAATTACACATGTACAGACAAAAAAAAAAAAACACATCATTGTAAAATCAATACATTCATCACTTCGTTGTTCAGAATCTAATATAATGGTTTTTTTCAGTAATTCAAAAAAAAAAAAAATAATAATAACAGAATTGTTGAATTTGTGAATTGTTCACAAAATGTTAGTTTATCATTTTCTATACATCGTATAATTTTAAAAATATTTTGACTCTTTTTGAGCTAATTATAAGCATGAGAAATTTTTTTTATTAATGTCGATATAAATATAATCGCTGAGTCAAAATTCTTAAAAATGTAATACAAAGTGCAACATAAATTTGTGTGAGAATATTAAAAATACGTAGGCACAATTTTTTTACACCTATGAATTTAAAGTTAGAATTTTGATGATAATCAGTATTTTGTAGTTAAAAAATTACAAAATTTTTTTTTTTTATAATAAAGTTTTGATAATTTTATAAAATATTCCTCATAAATAGTTCATTCTGAAACTAGTGAAACCAAAACTTCTTAAAAAAATATTATTATTATATTTTTTTTTTATAAGCATTTCGTGTTTAAATTTGAATTTGAAATTTTAGTATACATAAACTAAAATATAAAGACAATTATTTTTTATAGACATTTAAGTTAAAATTTGAATGCAATAACATACTTAAACCCAGTAGATATTGCAGTTGTTGATAATTCTATTATAATTTAAAAACATTATTTATAAAAAAATTAAATTTGACTTATATCATAATATATTAATTTTACTATAAGCATAAATATTTTTTATTTATTTCAAGATATTATCTATTTACTTATAGGTACCTACTATGACCAGTATGATTAGTATGAATATATTCTTACTGTTTTTACAGTATTTACAATATTATATTAAATGTTGAGTTATATAAGTTAAAATATTATATTATTATTATTATATGTAAATACTATTAATGAATACAATATTTATGGAAAAATTAATATCAATCTACTGTACCTAATATTAAAAAATAAAATGCATAACTTTAATTAAATAATAACTATATTATACATATATAAAAAACATATCATGAAAATATATATTTTGTGATATCGATAAGCTGATAACCGTCTCCGCTCAGAATCATATTTTTCGTATATAAATATACAATGACATAATATTAAATTCAAATTTAACCCACTCATAATAACGGTGACCGACTTGACACTTATATACAGCAGAGCGGCGGTATCCATCGCATACCTTTCTTTTTTATACACCCATATGTGTGCACATTCTATATAATATAATATAAAATATAAAGTAGTATGATTCGATGTTCACCTTTTAGAGTGGTTACTTATAGAAAATCGGATCTTGTTAGTACTTTAGTAGGTATAGGTACTTTTGGGGATTAAAAGTATGAAGTTTCCAATACTTTTCAAAATAATCGGGAAAGACAAGAAAAAAAAACAGGAATCGATTTTCTTAATTTGTTAATGTAATTCAAAAACAATTTTGTATACCTACTTGAAATTTTCACCAAATATAATTATAATTCAATTAATTTGTAATCATTATATCATTTGATATAAAAATTAAAATTGATTGACCACCAAGCATAAGAACACACACGATTTAAGTATGATATACTGCTATATTACAGGTAATAAGATAACTTTACATTTTTGTATTTGTAAAAACTGTGGAAAATATGTGTACATTTTAAATAATTTCATAGTGCTTTTAAACTCGTTATCGTTTGAAAACCACTGGCCTAAATACTCACAAGTTAGGTACCAATTACTTATCTATAACGACTATAACAAATAATGTGATCCTAAAAACCGAAAATGTGTCATAGATAACTATATAATACAATTAGTAGGTAACCTCCAATTAGTTCAATATATTAACTTATGTTATTTTTGTGGTCAAGTGATGTTTTTAAAAGAAACAACTAACAACCTTTTTTTTATTACATCTCAGTAAATTAAAATACTTTTAAACATTTTCTATTATTTAATTTTAAATATCTCATTGTATTTTAAGAGGATATCAGCACACTATTTGCTTTTTTTCTCCAAATACCTATCATGCACAACATAAACAATATTTGCGTTCACCAGAACCAATATTGTGTTGTTAACTTTAACAAGTGAATTGATTTATAATAAAACTTTGAGTAAATGATATTATCTGAGTAGTATTTGTATTTGCATTTTACAATGTCTATTTCAATTTTTCTGAGTAGGTAAATGAGCATTTTTAAATTGTAATATTATTTTACATACTTATAACCAGCATACAAATTTAAATATTGTAAGAAGGTTAGGTTATGCAAAAACATAGATAATGTTCTTATCTTATTTAAGTTTGTTAATAGGTCAATTTAGTCTAACATTAAACTTAAAAACACAAGATTAGTTTTAATGAACTCTTTTGCTAAGTTACGCGTGCCTAAGAGAAAAAAAATATATCTTCCAAGGGATATTTAATACATAAAATAAACACCAAACCCTACTCATAAATTTAATGTCGTCAAAATCTTACACGGTCACTTAAGCTAATTTTTCAGTAGGTATCTAAATAAAATGGTTGAGGTAGAAAAAAATTCAAAAAATGTTAAATAGGTACGAATTGTATAGAATGCCAATGATCGTTCTTATCTAGGTACTACCTAGCCATTATGTATAAAGTTTTAAGATACTTATATTTTATTCAATTTCTCCAGTAATATCCCCCGAAAAAAAGATTTTTTTATTAGTATCCACAATAAATTATTCATTCTAATTAATATTTTTGAATTCCTAAATTATGAATCAGATTAAGAAAGCTTTTACTAATTACTTATTAGTAATTAAATATTGATTATAATATAATTTTATTAGTACTTATGTTTATGTAGTTGTGTAAGTATTTCGTACCTATTTAATATTATTTTAATACCTAAAAAACTAAAAGAGCAAA
Source organism: Aphis craccivora (assembly GCA_009835225.1). NCBI lineage: Eukaryota > Metazoa > Arthropoda > Insecta > Hemiptera > Aphididae > Aphis > Aphis craccivora. The sequence continues at coordinate 24,814 of VUJU01001343.1, read as the reverse complement.
AAGTACAGTTAAAAAATAACTACGAATTAACAAACAAATAAAATTATTATTAAGTTATTTTGATGTATCTTTTTTCTATGATGTACCTACATTGTTTAGTGCAATATCAGCACCAAAATAAGGCAGCGCGTTAATATTAAATAATAAATAAAAAATACTTATGTTATTTTTAAACGCTTGTTTTATAGTTTATTTAAACTATAGAGGAATTTGAATTATTTGACTCATAGAAAAAGTATCATGATCTATTATTATTTAAATATTAATTAATAATTATTGTGTATTTAAGTGAAACGAAAATTTGCACTTGAAATATTTTGTAGCCCTAAAAATATAAAATTATTGTGTGAATAAGTAAAATAATGGTTCTAATAATAACAGATTATAGATATAGGTATAAACCCATCTAAGTAATGATTGTGTGGGTATTACATAGTTTTTTTATATGTTTAATAAAAAATGCATTGAAATAATTCAACAAACTTACAAATAGTCGCATATTTTTGTATACATTTTAATTTGTAATACAAAATTATGTTCATATATTTGGTGTCTTATTTTATACATTTTCCAATCAGTATTAAATAAAATAATATTAATTTAAATTAGATTATTTTTCTACCTATTTCATAAGCTTACTTACTTACTTTATATTTATAATATATAGTATAATTTTATAAAACAATACTATGAATGTTGAATCTGTTAGGAAATATTACTTAGTTATAAAACCAATTAAAACTAATTGAGAGAAGGGATAGATAACATATTTATGGGAACTGAACAGTCGTTTTTATAATTATGTTTGTTAATATATATAATATAATATATATGTAGGTACATAACATAAAATTACATTATTACCGATATAAAGCATATGTTATCGTCAATGTTTTTAATCAATGTACAAACTACAAAGAACATTCTATATGAGTTAAAAAAATTCAATTCATTAAAATAATTTGTATGTATTACTTTTCATTTACATTTTACGTTTTAACTATGTCTTTATTTTCATGTACCTAATCTCTCTGTAATTATACATTTATACTATAATAGGTACACGAACACCAGTTGAACAACTTTGCGTAATCCGCCACTTTCGTTTATAATTTTCGAGATAAAATATTTAACTACTTAAATATATCATTGCAGCCGTGAGTAAAATAGCATTGTATAACGTCTGTTGCTTATCATTTAAAAAAATACATAGTATTAAGCAAATAAAAATATAATATATATATATATATATATATATATATGGAATAATGTAATATGTATAGTATACCTACTATAACTATACATATTATATTATGTACCAATGTGTAAGTACTTACATTATTGAAATTAACAAGCACGTGTTTAATTAAGAGTAACTTATTACCCAAAGCTAGGTATTTTGAAAAGAGTTAATATTACCTAATTTAAATACATATATTTAAATGTTAATATGATTTTATGTGTTATACTAATAGGTATAATGTAATAGTAGATAGGTAACCTATATTATTTTTGAAACCTATACAAAACATATATTAATATATTAGGTATACATATATTTACTAAGTTAGAGCACATAATAAGGTCTAACGTTATAAATGAAGTCATGAATTGGAAACCACAAAGAAAACAGGCCACTAGGCTGACCTAAGCAACAAAGGCGTGATAAAGTTTCAAAAGACCTATAAACGCACTAAGGTCTAAGAGTGGAAATTAATAAAAAACAAAGAAAGCAGCTCTGAACTGAGAAAAATGAAAGAAATTATGCTTTGCAGCAATAGGCTTTAGGGGTTAGGCCTTTAACAGTTATACGCTCATACAACATATTATGTATATATATATTTATTTATTACAAATAAAAATAAACTTAAGTATAAGAAAGAAACACAATTTATAGTGTCTTCAAATGATAAATCTCATTTTATTTAAATTAAATAAGTCCCTGTTTAGTTGTTGCCATAAGTTTATTACTTTAGACTACATGAAAATTAATAATTTAAAATAATTACAATAAAATAATATATACCTAATTATTTTTTAAGATTACTGCGATGAACGAATATTAAAAAATTAGTTAATATATAAGTAATAACACTATACAAATTTATTAAAAACAACGAAAACGTATTTAAAACATTATTTGATTTCTTTTAAGAACTATATTAAATCGTGTACCTAAATAAAATTAAACCTCGATTCTATAAATTTCTGATACTGCATCCAAGTCATAACATAATCATAGAAACTAGAAAGTACCATTTGACTATTTGAGGATGAGTAATAACTTTTTATAAAACTGTTCATTCAAAATTTTAAGTTTTACTTAAGGTCATCACTCGTCAGAAATCATTCGACGCAATTATTAACTATTTTTATTAGGTATTATTTTTTTTCTAAAATAAACAAAAATAATTCAAATTTTAAAAAGGAATATTAGGGATATCATTGTTTTTTGGAAATAAAACAAATATGTAAGTATTTATAGTTTATACGTATTATGAATTTATAATGTAATACAGTGAATGGTTAATAATAAATAATATGTTCGTATAATAAAATATAGATATCTAACATAAATTGTAAAATATAAATAATGTTAAATTGTATACAAACTGTTAATTTTATTAATGATGAAGATTATACATTTCGAAAACTGATAGTATAATATTATAATGAATCCAAATAAATAAGTTGCTTAATCATTAAAAATAAAATAATAATAGTAATAATGATTATATAGAAAAAATAAAAATGATTGTTATTATGTCTTTAAAATGGGACTAAGATCAATTTATATCTCTATCGGTATTCAGGCGATTATATACCATTCATATCCACACACAGAGTCACGAACATTTGACCTCTGATAATGATTACAACAGTTTTATTTAAATGGTTAACATTTTCCTTTTTTTATGACGGAATCGTTAATCATTTTTTCATTTAGTTCATACACCATTATACTGTACCATAGACTCATATGATAAATAATTTCATTTAATGCTATTTATTGTATATAATATTATTATATTTTCCTTGTTTAACTTTTAATTTGACTACATTCAATATTCATTATTCTCTAATTTTTAAAGATAATTATTGTACATTACGACAAACGTTTAGCTGGATTAGAATTCAAAGTTATTTAGAATCATTATCATATTCGATTCCATACATTAAATTATTATTTTTATAAATATTACATTAACTCTATAAGTAGATATAATAAAAAAGTAAACTATAATGAACATATTAAAATATTATTATTCAATAGAGGACACACTATATTATCGTCTATATCGTCGTAGAAATTACAGACCAGTGACCACTGCAGCAAAAACTATTAGGGTATACACTATAGTATAATACAAGCCAACTATTATGAGGGTCAATATAAAGCTAAAACCGGTGTAAGTATATTTATATTATAACTATTTATAACTATAGTCTATAATAATTAATACGCAATAATAGTCATACAAAACAATCTTTTACCTAATTTAGAATTTTACTTTTTTAAATAAATTATGTAATAATTATCTTTTTACAAATATCGAATTCTTAAAAATAAGTACCTAATAATATGTAGTGTAGGTAACGAAACGTACTCAAATCTTAAGAAGTTAGCTGTTAAGTCTATAAAGTTAAGTTTATCAAGTTTATAACAATATAAAAACGCACTCATTGAGAAGACTCTACACACATATTCGGTACCTATCTCTGTCTTATACATGCAAGTATGCAACATGCTACTAAAATTACGTAGGTATCACATTTCCAAAACAGTTTTGTTGCTTTTAATATTAGCTAAGAATAAATTTAAATAGTATCAAACTCAACTATGGCGTTACCTATTGACCGTGCTCTCTTGTCAGTTTTTTATATTTTAATTTTAAAGTGAATTATAAGTACATAGATACAACATATTAATTTGGAAATACTTATATCTTGCTTGAAATTTTTTTTTTAAAAATTCGACGAGCGATCACGGATATATTATCATCGTCTTTATAATAATATAATAAGTCGTTTGATACCTAACAAGTCATTTAAATATGTGCATAATATATTAATATTCTTAAAAATAATATAACTGTATTGGAAATATAGTGCTTATATTTTGTAGGTATGTTATGTAAAAAAAGATATAACCAAATGCATGTATAACCCGATAACCGTAGTAGAGTACTAGAGCGTCCTTTAAAAATTGAAATATTAGATAGGTACCTATTTATACAAATAATAACAATTATAAACTATAAAATATATAGCATACCATATGGGTATACTTACAATGGCCAATAAGTATGATGTTGTATAAAAGAATCTGCTCTGAGTCGACCCCAAGGTTAGTGACTTACCATTCATTATTAATATTATTATTGTTATTATTTGTAACTGGAAACTGATTTAAGTAGCTGTGATTATTTGAATATAGGCATAATGCATAAAGGTACACGTATTATACTATTATAATAAAATAATGCTGCATGTTTTAAAAGCAATGTTCATATTTCAATTATTTCATACCGTTGGAATAGTAATTATAATAATAATTGTGTTTAATACTTATATGAATTATGATAATGAGTGTGTTATTATGTTTATTGCAATTTAAGAACCAAGCTGAAAAACAATAAATATTAATTATTCATTATAATAGTCGTATGCTTGTATATATAATATGCTTATTTACATTAATTAAATGTGTACGTTGTTATATACTTAAGGTTATGGATACTCAAAAGTAGGGACATGGGTTCCGAGGATTGTTTAGCCCATATAGGGTGTAAATGTCAATTCACGAATACTGAATATACTTCAACATATATATATATATATATATATATATATATAATATTCGATAGTATTCAATCTAATGTAGAACATTTGAACAATTAGAAATTTAAAACCGATAAAAATAATATAGATAATATTAGATATTATATAATAGACATCTATTAAATAGCAATAGCAAAACAAGCACTATAATAGTATTAAAAAATGAAAGAATATTGTTGAATAAAAAAAGTATATTTATAATTTTATTTGTTTGAATTAAGTGTTTGAAAGTGAGACTATCTGCTGCTGCAATGATATTGAATATAACTAATGAGTAACTTTTTTTTTCAATTTTTTTTTTTTTTTTTTTGTATTATTTACTAAATATTAAATTATTTACATTAAACTAATCTACAGATTAAAATGTTTGTTACTATACTAACTAATTATTATTAAATTATATAATGACTATAATAATATAAAGATTTCTAGTTAAGTTCAAATAAAACCAGTGTTAATAAATATGCTTCAAGTAAAATTGAAATTGTTTAATAAATAATGAATGAATAGGCTTTGTAAGAAAATCGTATAAATGAATGAATTAAACATTTTTTTTTTTTAATAAATTATTATCGTAATAGGTGTAAGCTCACACGTCGGAAATATGTACAGCATATTACCTATATAAAACATTAATTATTTTGAAATTCGAAACTTTTTAAAAATTTCAGTTATTCTTATTGGAGTGATTTACTCAACAAAATTTTTTTTGAAAACCTCTTACGATAACCTATGATTTTGAACGATTTAAATAATAATAAATGTATAATATGTCTTCTCGACGACCTGAGTGGACATTTTTTCCGACTAACGTTATAATTATTTATATTATTTATACATATATATTAAAATATATAATGTATAATTAGAGTGAGACTCCTCTCTCTCTATCTTTTTCTTTCTAGATTTATTATATACATTTACATAGGTATATTATTATAAACATGATAATATTATCCGTCTAGATATATTGTATTGATATAATATGTACACCATATACATCTAGCTGTACATTTTATCAACGCTTTCATTCAGAAATTCGTATTTGTAATTTTTATATTATATATTATAATAATATTTTTAGATATATATATTGTATAGTTAATATAGATATTATATCGTCTGCAGTGAATGTATAATGTTGGTATACACACATAATACCACATTTTTTCGGTGTTCTCAGATGTGCTCCGGTCGCAGTAGATATATAGGTAATATACCCTCGGACAACCCTCCTTTTAAATGTGCATGCCATTGAGAACTACATTGGTCCTCGTAAAGTATAAAAAGGGGGACTTTATATATATATATATCTCGGGGACATGCCGAGTTTTGGAATCGTATAAATATGCGCTTATACACACACGCGCGAGCATATATACTCAGTACTCACATATTATTATAGTCGAGCGCACACACACACACGCAAATGCAAACACACAACTCTCTCTCTCTCTCTCTCTTTCTCTCTCTTGTACACACCACACATAAACACATTCTCACACATACTCGAGTGCATCATATATTATATGGCAGGATGTACGTCAAAAATTACTTGGATATTATTATAGAAGTATGGTGGCACCGTACCGTGACCGGATACCGCGCGTGTGTCGGCTATACAATGTATTATACCTATATTATACATATATTATATTATTGAAACTCCAAACTCGGACCAGATTTTTATTTTATCCGAAACAAAACATCTCTCCTTCTATCGAACGAGTAACTAAATATTATGTACAATTTAGTATTTATATCGTACGGCGTAGCGTAGAGGGATTACGCACTTAAAACTATAATAGGTACATCACGGTGACATAATAAAATGACGAATCTACGTAATATTATTATTACAATATATTTATAATATTTTTATCACGCATCAATAATTATTAACGAATATTAAAATTTTATTTACCCGCTGCCGTGTTTCATTTTCCATTGTAGGTACCTACTCGAACTTTAGGTACGATATGAATCATAGAAACAAAATTAATAATTATATAGATCAAAGTACCTATTTCATTAATTTTTAAAATGTATTAATTATTTATTTATCGTATGGAGAGTAAATATATCTCAATAGTACAATCCTTTGTATTTAATACAATCAGTCGAGTTGTTCGTGCGTTATATTTTAAAATAAGTATACTATTTACAGTGGCGTATTTACGGGGGTGGTCCAGGGGTCTGGACCCCCCCCAGAAGAGAAAAGACCGATTCATATTACTGCAGTATATAGTTAAGTAATAAGCATAGAAATTT
>VUJU01001343.1:0-17651 GCA_009835225.1 Aphis craccivora | reverse complement strand
AGGTATACTTATAATATAGTTATCAATGTTATCATAGTTTATATAAATTATTTAATTATGTATAAACTTAGGACCCCCCCCAGAAAATTTTTGAAAATACGTCACTGACTATTTATATTACATATCTATCGATCCTTATATTTTCGAAATCACCTTTATTAAATTTAAAAATGTCTACTTTCAAAAATTGACATAAAGATAGGAAGAACAATTAAAAATATTTTCATGTTTTCAAATGTACACATTACCAGTGTCAAGTGTCACTTTGTTCACACAAATACTGAACAGGTGGTAGGTAGGTACACATAAAGATAAAGAATGAAAAGGTTTACATAGGGCTTTTTTCCAGTAATAAAAACTGATTTTAGACTATTATTATAAATATTGTACTATGTAATATATTAAATAAAAGCATTGTTAAAAATGTAAATACAATTACATAAGTTTTGCATTCATATTATTACAATACTTTTATCAAAGCTATTTTTTTAAAATTATAATATAATTTTTAATTTCTAACAAATTTATTTTTTACTTAATAGGTATACATCGTATTTTGTCAAAAAATAATGATACTTATACACATTAATACATATAGGTATATAAATATAATAAAGAATGTAATGGAGGTGCACGTGTCCATATTATAATATATTAATATATTTGTAAATAAACGGGTCAAACGCATACCTAACAGTTTTAACAATCGTATGTCTTTAGATCGTTACCTACATGATACCCATATATTGAACCATCTAACTATTGTAGTAATATGAAAAAGTTTATATTACCTACTTAATTCTTATGTCATCAATTATAAATAATAATTATTATGATTTATGTTATTGTAGAATGAACGGTGCAACTGTAATAGGTCTAGACTCCAGTTTGAACGCACTGTTTGTAAATGCGTTTCGTCATTAGGTAAAATAAAAATATAAAATAATACGGTGAATGATGATTATTTTTAATTTTTCGGAATCAAATTACCGTAATTATTATTATAGGTTCCATATAACTAACACACATATCGACATTTTAATATATTATGCACTTATTAAGGATAAAGGTATCGAACGGTTAATTGTTTTCCTTGATGAGTCTTGACAATTTCGTGTTCTCGTATTTCCATTACTCATCAGTCATTATTATACTTATTAGTATCATTAAATATTATACTTTTTACCAAAATTGTATACCTCTACTAAAAGCGGAAAAATTACCGAGTAAAAAATATCTAAATAAATAAACCAATTAGGTACTTTTTTCAATGTTTAAGTGCGAAATAAAGATATCCAACTAAGCGTTAAATAACAAGCTTTTCCTATATAAGCGAAAACAAATTATAAATAGGCATCTATACAACACATACATGTCAATTTATTTTATCAATTGTCATATAATTAAATTTATTAGTCTAATCATTGCATTTAAAAATAAATATTTGTTGAGATTTATAAAACTAATAGTTTTTAATTACTTAAAGTAGATATAAAAAATAATTTAAATTATTTCTTTGCACAGCATATAGTGAAATCAATATATTATATAATATTATAAATCAATGACTATTGACTAGGTAATAATTAGTGAATGTGTTTAAATATTGTGTTTTAATATTATTATATTATATTATTATACCTAGGTATTTATAATTTAATACCTAATACCTTCTGAAATATATTTACAAACTAATCGTTTTACAATTAATATATTTAAACTATTTTTTTCAATTTTATTATTATTTCATAATTTTGAACAAATAAAGTAGGTACCTAATAAGACTAATAACTAATAAGATTTAAAAGTAGGTATCTACCTCAATTAAAAAAAAAAAAAATCGTACGTTTTTCGGTTAATTTTCACTGATCTGCTTATTTATCATATTTTAAAGGAACTTAATATTACCAATTTTGTAAATATCATAATACAATAATTTTAGGTATGCATGGTGGGTTTCAACATATCCGTAGTCTGTAGATACGAATAACAAAAAACAATTATAATATAATATAATATTATTATATTATGTATTATCGCGGTGACCAATCACCAGTGTATATTTGTATCGCTATAGAATAAAAATATACATTATTATTTTTAATATTATAATATACACATTACACAGTTGAAAAATCCGCGTAACGCGTAGGTATGTAAAATATATATAAAATATATATATATATATATCATGTTTTTATTTCCGCGTATGTATCTGTGTTCTTAATTATAATTATAATATATTAATATCATTATATCTATCATTTTTGATTATGACTCGCCTGGCTAAACTTTTTTGTGTAAGCTTAATGTAAAGCAATATAATATTGAAACTAACATGAACAGTGGTGATAATCGGAATAAAATATTGTCCTATGTTATTCGTATGGAATTAATTTAAAAAAGATGAAACTGAAATTTGTAGGTAGATAAGCATGCTACACTATATGCCTACGACGAAACAAAAGTAGAAAGTTGAAAAATACCACCTACAGCCTGCCTCCTACCGATAAAATTTAAAGACGACTATTGAACCAGCGTAGGTTGACATAAGTAAACCATACACATTTTTTTACCAATAAAATACTCAATTTCATTCGGTCGATGTACTGATTATGTTTTTTTTTTTTCGGATTTTAAAACATCGTAAAACTACCACGGTCGGTTTCTTATAATCGATGAATATTCACGTAATCAGACGGTGTTATTTTACTCGAATTTTTGGTCGGTAACACATTGGCCAACGAGCCATCTATAATATGGTTTTGACGAGTAGGCGTTGTTCGAAATATTGTACGATTTCGGACAAAACGCATACGTTTGTGAATAATAATATATCGTATACCTAACACAATATCATTCGTTATGACATAAATAAAGGGGGGAATTCGGAATTTAGAAACACCAACGCTTTATACGGTCGGCTATAAGACATACTGAAACGGGAGATTATACGTTTTATAAAGCCTCACATACCAAACGACGACAATAATAATATATAATAAATAATAGTACAACACACATATAATAATATTTTATAGTACCTAATGATATTGCTACGGCCCGCGAGCCGCGTGAGTGGTGGCGGCGGCGGCGGCGCGCGGCGGCGACGACGACGACATACCGCCGCGCGCGCGCACACACACAAACGGTCGTCCCTGCGCCGTGACGTCATTATAGGCGGCGGTCTAACCGCATCGGAATTCCGACGGTAAACCTTCGCCGTCGGTGCGTGCGTGCGACGTCCACACGGGTAGGGATGGGACGGCGGGGAAGAGGCGTGTAGCGACGTTAATGCATTCGTATTCCGATGCGATGCGTTGCGATGCGTCGCGTGCGTGCGTGTGTGTTTGTGTGTGGCCAAGGCCCGTGCTGGCGCATACCGTTGCGAGTGCGGGCGCGCCGTGTGTGTGATGGTCTGTCTACTGTTCACTGCTCAGTGCTCTTTCTTTTTCACATTTCCCTCGGACGCGTTCGGTCCTCAGTCACCGTTGTTCCCGTGTCCGAGCTCCGGAGCCGCCGCCGCTAACTTAAATTAAACACTCAACATTTTTTATTTTTTTTATACATTAATTTCTTTTGACTTTTCAATCATTAATTTTTTTTTTTTTTTTACCAATTACATTTTGCGTTAATCTAAGTCTCTGCATATTTTCTGTCAACGTCGTCCGGCGTTTTCGAGACTGTCGTCGTCGCACGCCAGGAGAACGTGTTACACTCGTGGTTACGACCGTTTTTCTCGTTCGCCTTTTCTTATTTTTTTAATATTTTTTTTTTCTCCATACAGTCTCAAGACTTATTTCTATGACTTGACATTTTATTTAACGGCCAAAATCGTAACAGATGCTTCGTTAAAAAAAAAAACAATTTTTTTTTTTTGAGGTTTGACGGCGGTGGCGGCGGCGAAGAAACGTGCTTCGTGCGTGCGCGCATACGAATGGAACGCGCGCACGCACGCACCGGAGCGCGGCGCCGCCGCTACGTGCGTTCGTGGAAACGCGGAACACGTGAGAACGACAACGGAGGCGGCGGCGGCGACTACTGCAGCAGCAGCTGACGACGACAATATCGTGAGTTTCAATGTCACACTGGGGCGGTGTGGTGTTCCCTCCGCCGCCGTGCGACTATCACGTGTTTTGTGCGTAACACAATGGTCGTTCGCGCGGTTACTGCGCGTCGTGTCGGGTAAGTATGAATTTGTTCGCCGACGAACGCGAGTAAAACGCGCCCGTTCGACCGGAAAACGTTACAGATCGCGGTCGTCCGCGTGTTGTTGCGCGCAGCAGACGATTTATACAAATACGTAATAATAATAATAATAATAATCGTGTCGTAGCATTGTTTGGTGCGCAATCGGCTTTCAAGGTTTTTCAGTTCAAGACGTCATGTTCGGTTTCAATATCGTCATTCGCTGGTCGGCGCTGGTTTTTCCACCGTCGTCGTTATACTTGTAATATTATTAATGTAATTTTAACGTTTCGTGTTAGTATTTTTTTTCCCCACCACGTTATTTGCAATTATTTATTTATTTATTTATTATTTTTTTTTTTTTTTTGCTCTACCGCACACGTATTATTGTAACCCGCTCGCGCGTTTATATTGGTTTTACGCCGTTTGTTTTATATTTTTCAGACACGATATACTTTGCTATTGAGTGAGATCTTGATAAACTCGCCTGTGATTAATATAAAACAAGGCGAGGATATAAAGATCTTATTTGGTACTCATTGATTTACGTCGAAAACAAATTCGTGAAAATGGGTTAATCTCGTTTTTGTCGAAGTGTAAATACGTTTTTTTCAGATTCAAGTTATTCGATTTTCGTCATCATTACAATTGAAAAAATTAAAAATCTTTAAAATTGTCTGTATTTTTAATTCTTATGTATAATATATTATATAATTCTTTTAACCGTTTTATTAATAATTGTTAATTATATTACAGTGTGATGATAATGATTTTGTATGTAGAAATAAAAATAAATACTAACTATTAAGATAAGGTATTGTTGGTTATTGACTTCCTCCAGACAGTCGGTATAATTATTTGTTGATAAAATTTGTATTTTATAACCAGCAATCTAATTAAATACTTATTACTCATAAGTTATAACCATTTTGAATACTTAATTGACAATTGTTATTCACATTCTTAGATTGCGTCTTCACGACTAGAACAAATCAATTGTTCGATAGTATGTTATATTATTATGTATTTTATAAATAGGCTTTTGGTAACATGTACTGTATTCGTCTGGAGATAATATTTCACTCTAATAATCATTGATTAGAAAAAAAGTAATGGCAAAGTGTGAGACTGATTATTTAATATGATAATTTTGAATTCTAAATATTTATTAAGGCAAAGTTATAGTACCTATGGCATTTAATTTATTGAATTTAAAATATTAAAAAAATAATTGTAAATTGACTGTAATTTAAAATCAACTAGGAACTGTCTTCTATAATATGAGAAATATCACAATTTACTTGTGGTAACAAATAATAATTATGTATTTTTATAGAAGTATATAATTCTATATTTCTATTTACTTGTCGACTTCCAATGTAATGATTAAACGAACAAGATTTCTAATAAATGAGTAAATTGGCACATTTAAGATCAAAAATGATGAGATTGAGGAAATCTCAAATAATTTAAAAAAAAAATTATCATTTCTCATAGTTAAGTTTTAAATGTTGGTTAGATATTAATTATATTTTTCGCATGTGTTGCATTTGTCTTTAACTATTCCTATTTCCTATCAAACAATTGAATATGCTTGTTGATTTTCATTCATGTAAGTACCTACATGTTATAATTCATATTCATTAAAAACAGATTTTCGTGTGTATTTTATTAAAATTAAATATAATTTTATTATTGGAGCAAAAATTAGAATACATTTTACCTACTTTCTTGTGTTGAGATGTTATTAGTTTTATTTTATTTTATCGTAGTGACGAAATATAATATACCATTTTAAATTTAGTTAATCCATTTGAAAATAAAAAGGCGTCACTATAGCGCTTTTTGATTGAGCCTAATACAAATACAATGGTATAAATATTCTAATGCTATTAGCCATTATCACAATATTATCGGAATTATCAATCAACTACCTTCTTATTTAGTACTTACGACTTACAAAAGTACAAAATAATATTCCTATGATACACATTTTGAAGTATTATCAGCATTCAGTATAACTGTTTAGATAAATAACTATTTCTTAATTTCTTATAGGTAGTAAGTCTTAATACCTAATTAAATTTATTAGGAATTTATTAGGTATAGCTTTAATAATAATAGTTTATGTTGACGCAGTTCACTATTTACAATATATAGGTGTATATAGATATATTATTTTATATACCTATATATATATATATTATATTTGTATATTTATTGATTTCAATTCATAATCGTTATAAACATAATATAAAGAATATAATTTGTAGTATTTACGTCTTACGCCCTAGTTAAATCGTTTTTTTTCTTACATCAAAATTACAGTAAAATTATAATAATGTAAAGGTATAAGTAGAAAACTGATTTGTGATTATTAAACTACCAAAGTATTCTTATTGTTTTATCTAATAGTGACTTATACACAATATTTAAAGTCTTATAATATTATATGTGCGTGTGACGACGTGTGACGTATATAGTATATTGCACGCTCAACATATTTTTTAAATTTACTACAACATAGTTAATTATTATTATTTTGAAACATTCAAATAAATACGTACAAGATGAAATTCTTCAATATGTATACATTTATCCTTGATCCTATTGCATGTTAATATTTACTTTCAGAATAAAGAAAAAATAATATATTTTTTTAACACCTACTATTTTTGGAGTTTTTAAAAGAATTTCATAGTTAAGTGTTAAGTTAACCTCTTTATCAAGTGTATTATAAGTAAAATACGAAATACTTATTCTGAATATCAGGCCAAATTTGAAGGAGGAATAGTTGTAACGTAAACATTTTGAATGCATTTATCAACTTATGGCTACATTGTATTTAAAATAAATGTGTACCAATATTTGTAATTTCACACTGAATACTATATTTATAGTCACTAAGTATAAAAATTTTAAATTTTAACCAATTTTTTTTTACTTATGTGTATGTATTTAATATATAATTATATGTTGTACAACTATTACAATAGATCATCTTATTTCTTAATTTATATCTTGGTAAAATAAACAGTGTAATATTAATGTACCTACTATTGTTCTAAAATGAATAACCACACTGAGTTAAACTATAAAAAAATAATATTAACCTGTTAAATTAAAAGAAATGGAATACAATTTTATGTATTAAAAATATTGTTAAGGACTAAGCAACAAAAAAAAAAAAGGAAGTCTAGTCACTATAAACCTACCTATATTTAATCAAAAATAAATTTCAACTAAGTAATTACACACAAAACCATTAAAACCAATCATCAATCAAAAGAAAATTAAAATAAAGTAATTTTTTAAACATTCATTGTTGTATTGATCATCGATAAATAATAGTAGGTTACTTGTTTATATAGGCTTAATGTATTAATATATTATAAACACGCTAAACAGTAGATGTATGTAGGTATTTAAATAATTAAAATATAGGTAAATATTGTATTCTACATGCATTAAAAATAAAATTGTAAATTAAGTAACTTATTAATAATCAAGGTGAACTGGAGTTTGGCGCTGTGGTCAAGATCATCAATCATTTATGAGTTTTAAATTTAAAAACCTATAAATTCATAAAAACACATTTTAAGTTCCTACATGACAGTTATAAGAGTTATTTTTTGTATAATTTAACTAAAAAAAAAGTATTTTTTACATTTATATATAATAAATACTTTTTAATGTGTACTATTGAAACATACATTTTATATTGAAAACAATACATTTAATTGACAATGAATGTTTTAATTTTTAATCATTGCATATCTAGTATTAACAATTCAGATTTTATCAAGTTTCATTAAATAATTAGTAGTGTATAAAAATATTCTTAATTATGTTTAACTAACACATGAGTATTTCATTATGGTTGCAATGCACACTTGTGTATTTTATTTAATGCCTTTCAAAATATATTTTTTGTAGTTACACTAATAAATATTTTAGTATGTATAAAAATATTTATACACTTGTATAATCTAAAGTTCATACGTGTAAATTCTATTTCTAAATAATATTATATTTCTGAATTACAATTTTAACATAATATCTCAATATATATGGTGTTTAGTTTACATTCACAATTCAATTAGTTGCTTAAATTTACATCTTATTAAAAATTAAAAAATCATCTACTGATAAAATTGTCTATTACGAATAACACTAGTATTTATTTTCATAATTACACAAACATGGTTGTTCTAAAATTAGTATCATTTAAGAGAAAATTATACCACATAGTTTGTCATCATTTATCTAACAGACAATATAGCAAAATAACAAAATAACACAACACAAATTATTCTAGATTTCTCAATTTTGATTCTGCTATGCTGTCAATTAAATAGACAGACATCATATATGGCCATATGGGTATAATAATATCTATGATTTAATACAACATTTACAATATGTAAATAAGAAAAATGTATAATATATCATCAAATACATTAAAATAATACTTATGTTAATATGAAGTATAAATAAACTTGAATCAGGAATACAAAAATTACAATTAAAGATAGAGAATTATAACTTCTAAAATAATATTTCATCACAACCAATATTTAGCATTCTATACAAATTAATTTGTTTTGTTAATTTAGTTGTACTTAGTTGTTTATTATTTTATTATAATGAAGCATCAAAACTTTTTTTTTCATAATTGGAAATAAATATACTTATTTTTAATTTGTTCAAGTAAATTATAATATAGTTTACGGTTTACATTTAATAATACTTGTACATTATTATTTTTTAACATATTTTTTATGTAATAAGTGGAATAACTTGGATACATTTTGCAAACATATTATATTAAACTCAGAAAAAAACTTAAAAAAAATATATTTAAAGAAGTGGAAAACAATTGCAATAATTTTCACACGTATACAGTCTTCATTCACTAAGATAATTACAATAAATTAAATATTTTGGTTTATTAACAACAATAAGTTAAGTAACTTCAAATAAAGATATATTTATGGCCTAGTTGTTTTTTAAAATAGATATTAATTGAAAATAAGTAATAGTTCTGTTTAAATTGTATGCATTAAGAATATTGCAACAGCTTAAAATAAAAATTATTACAATTACCTAGTTAAATGTTGTTTTTTAATTATGGATTTAAGGTTATATTTTATTCCTAATCTCTAAAATGTACTACCTATATAAAATGTTGCAAGATATATTATTTATAAACAAATTAAATCATTTTAAAATAATTTTTTTTCTTATTTTTGAAGTCAAATTAAATTAATATATTATTATTTTAATTAATGTCTATGTATATAATCTTCATTTTTTGCAATTTTAATAATTCCATCAAGATTCAAAGAAAAATGTATTTTCTGATAAGTTTTTTAAGTGCTATTACATATATAATAATTAACTAAATTAAATAAATAGTGATATAAAAATAAATTTTGGTAAACATATAAAATAAAAACGAAAAAAAGTTAATAAGGAAGGGGTCAGTTTATGGTGAATAATTTTGAAAATAATTATATTATATAGTTTATGCACTGTTAGAAGCTTTTTTTCGTCGTTTGTTTAATAATGGATTGTTAGAAGTATTTAATGATTTTATATTAACTTGATCGTAATCTACACGCATTGTAGCTAAAGAACGGGTCATTTCTTCTTGTACTTCAGGCCACACATCTTCGGACTCTTTTAACATTTTTCCAGTATACAATGGAGTTTGGGGTACTTCAGTATAACTCTAAAATAATTAAAACAAATCAAATGTTTTGAATATTATCCTAAGTTAAAATGTTTGGTACTCACTGCAATCCATTTATGTTGCACAACTTGATTAATGGTAAGACGAACCGAAGGATCAACAGATAACATACTTGAAATTAGAGTTTTAGCATCACTAGATACATTATTCCATTCAGGACTAGGAAAGTCAAATTGTCCAGTTTTAATTCGATTTTTCATGCCAGGCGAAATAGCTTGCCCGTGATTACTGAAAAAAGGAGGAAATCCACACAATCTAGAACAAAAATTAAGCATTAAAGTAAGCAAAAGTTCACAATGTTGTAAAACTGATATCTATACAGAGACATATTATCTAGGAATTTATCAAAGAGAAAAATATTAAACAAGTATAGAAAAATAAAAATAATTTAAAATAAATATTTAAATTTGAACTTTAAATAAGAGAGTTAGTATTCAAAAATCATCCCTGGGTACCCTTTTTACCCATCTAACCATAGATACATTTTTATATGCCAGGGGTGGTGAACCTATTTTTTAACCCTTTTTATCCTTAGAAAATATAATTTCCGTTGAACAATTTTTAAAACCTTGGCTAGAAAAATTTGGCACTTGACCCAAAAAAGGTTCGCCACCCATAATATATACATTAATATGTATAGATTATCTTTAAATGACTTCGATTCAAATATAATAATTTATTTCAAAAATAATTGAGGATATAATTTGTTTTTTGTAAGAATCTATTTGATACATTTATTTTAATTAAATAATATAAAATAAAAATTATCAAAATATTTTGGTTATACCTAAAATGTGTTATAGTTATAACTTAACAAGATTTTTACAAAATACAAAATTTTATTTAAAAATGTTTTTATAAAAATTGGTTAACCACACAGTCAGTTGTAACAATGAAGAATATTTTTCTAAACTTCAAGTATGTGAGACTGATATTAATAGAGCAATATTATTCTACTAATGGAGACATTTTAATAAATCTAAATTGCATTAATGTTCAAATTAAATTATTAATTATTTTATTGAAATTATAGAGTTATGAATATATAATTTATTAAAATAAACTTACAATATATACATAATAACACCTAATGACCATATATCACAACTTTTATCATACTTTTCTGGACCTAAAACTTCTGGTGCTGAAACAAATATACAAACATATTAATATAAATAATTGTTTTTACCTTGATAATTATTGCTGTTAACTAACCAACATAATATGGTGTATAGCATGGAGTTTTTAATGGTGCTTTTTGAGATACTTCTTTGGCAAATCCAAAATCAGTTAATTTTAAAATTCCATTAGCACCTATATAAAAAATAAAATCAATAATTATTTAAAATAAGTAATTTTCTGTAGATGTAAAATCAAAATTAAAAAAAGAAAATAATAAGTTACAAAGTTTAAAATATGAAGTACAAAATATTTCTTTAACATAGTATGATTTCTTATTTTAAAGTTTAATACCAAGTTTAGAATACAAAAGATTTTCAGGCTTTAAGTCACGGTGAGCAATATTAAGGTCATGAAGATATTTTACTGCTGAACAAATAGCTGTCATGATATGTGCTGCTTCTATAAATAACAAAAGTGATTCATGTAAAACATTTACATATTTATTTAATTAAAATAAATATTATAAATATGTTAAACTTGCCTCTTTCTGTAAAAGCTCCTTCATTATGTTCTTGTATACGTTGAAACAATTCGCCACCTTCCATGCTAAAAAATAAATTATTTAACATTAAATTACTACTTTATTATTCAAAACTAATAAATGATAAAGATAAATAACATATTAATAATAATAATAATAATAATAATATAACTAACAAATACAGTAGAAATTACTTATAACCATAGGTAATGTAAAACATAGCAGAGTGATATACAAATACATTTTATAGAACGGAGAATTCAAATAAGAAATTTTATTTTGCTCATTTTTGCATATTTAAAAATTTTTACGAATAGATGGATAATATTATTGTTCAAAATGTATTAATTAAAATGTTGAACGATTAATTATAAAAATTTGTTTTCAGTGTAGTAATACATTCTAAACTCAATAAATCGAAAACCATGTAGTTTTATTTTGTAAAGATTTTTTTTTTATTATTAATTAATAGTTATAAATAAATTACAATGTTTTTTTATTTATATGAAATAAACCCTTTTTTTAATGACTTTTTAAGTGTTTTCTTTATTTTTAGAGCATATTTTTAAGTTTATCGGGCCATATATAAGCGCATATTTTAGTGCTTTTTAGTGCTTTAAGTCCTGAACCCTGCTTATAACATTCAAGAAACCAGGAAAAACATGTCAAACCCATTGTTAATATGGCTTGTATAGTTATTATAAATAAAATATTTGTTTAGGTTTATTAAAAATTAATATCAATACATCTATATGGTTATTTTAAAAATGTTTTAACTGACTTATTAAACCTAGTATGCCACTAAAATCATTGTCATTATAAAAAATTTATACTTTCGTTTATCACATATTTTAGTGGACTTTCAGATTTGAAAGAAATCTAAAAAATTGTGTATGTTATAATGATAATAATAAGAAAAGAAAATCTCTAAACTAACTACTACACTTGATTTCAAACCAGTAGTTTTTTTTTCTTTATTAACTATAAGGCTACTGTAATATATGTTAGAAAGTTAAAGACCATCAATCAGGTATTCAATGTTTATAAAATAAGTTATTGCTAGTTATTTGTAATATTCATAAATTTTCAGTAGGTAAACTAAAAATTAATGTTCTTAAACTTCTACTACAGTACAAATGGTGTACTTAAAGTATATTATAGTAATTAGATATAACTTAGTTAACTAGAGATGAAACATAGAAAATTGACAACTTTTTATTTTGTTTTTGTACTATACAATTATAAATACTATCCTAACTTTGTTTTACTACATATTCATTAAATTTAAATGCAATTTTGTAAATAATTGTTTAATGTATTTTTTTTATATTTCTATGTATTTTCTACACAACACCTCTGTAAGTAAAATAAATTTCCAGTTTTTAAAACACCATCAGAACTTTTATGAAGTAACTTGATTAATATTGATAAAGATTAATTTGTTAATATTAATAAATCTTCTCTTCAACTATTATAGCAGGTACCAAAGAAAAACATTTCTATGAAATTTATAAACAGTGGTGTATATAAGGGGGGGTTTAGGGGTTCAAACCCCCCCTGAAATGTATGGTTGGTATGGTTGTTAATTTTGATTGTTATATTATTATATATAATATTATCATACATTTTTTTTTAACCCTCTCCGAAATTAATTTCTATATACGCCACTGCAGTTATAAATACCAAAAAACATGTTTTATTTATAAATAATCAGTTTTTTAAAACAATCATTATCACAACTTATTGCACATTACAATTACATAAAAGCAAGCAATAATAATTAAATGTTTTACTTATATTGTATAACATATTATATTAAATAAAAATATATGTTGTATTATTTATTATATCAATTTTAGATCATTTTGTTAATAATTTATGAATGTTAGCCCAATGCTGCAGAAGGCATGTGCGACCTGTGCAACACAGGGTGGCAAATTTTTTTGGAATTTTAGAGGCGGCATTGTTTATAAATAAAAATATATTAATTATATAAGGGCAACATATTCGCATAATATAGGTAATTGGCACAGGTCAGCAAAAAACCTAGCGCCGGCACTGTGTTAGCCATTTAAATAATTTGTTGACTATTGAGACAACACATATAGGTATGACGTATGTCCCTTTAATACTACATTAATTGCATATCATGGGATGTGAATGACTGAAGTAATTATTCTATATATTATAAGATTTATTTTTTAAAACTGCTATTAAGTAATTTGGTTTTGTAACTTTGTTAATAGATAGGTACATTAACTATTCAATTTATTTAAAAATATTTGTTTAATGCTTCAATTATAAATTTGATTTTAAAAAATTTACTTTATAATAATAATAGTGTAAAGTATAACCTACCATTCCATGATAACCAACAAACATTTCTGTTCCATATAATGGTTTTCATATACATCGATTATATTGACTATATTTATGCAGCCGCTAGCTCTCCAGTGTAGATCAATTTCTCTCCTAGCTTTTTGACAGTCCACGAGAACCTATAAGAGCCAAAATAGAAAAATCAAGAACGACACCAGCTACTTTGAAGTCGTTGTACAACATATTAGAAATATATATCTGTTAAATATTACCTTAAGCGCAAACTTTTGTCCAGTTTTAATGGAAAAACACTGCACCACTTTGCCATTAATACCCAGTCCAAGTACGTTATTGGATATTCTGTAATCGTTCTCGATGGGTGTAGTCTTGGTCTTGTTGTTGAGAAAATAGAAATCGTTTCCTTCCATAACTGCTGTGTTTATCGTGTTACTACAGCGATTGATGATGCACACCGACTGCTATGAAACATCTCAGACGTGGTTCCTGAGCGATTGTGGAGGCCAAGGTCTCGGTCGCGGACTCTGGTAGTCTGCCGAAAATCGATGCGTAACAACTATAATATCCGATGACGATGACAATAATAACAAAACAGTGATAAAAATGTCACGTTGATTTGATTTTATTTTTGACGAAAAATATCATTCACTATTCCGGTGAATAAAGTACTAGTCTATCACCACTGCCACCGTGTACACTGTACGGCCACTATCCATCATTCCGTCAAAATGCCTTTTTTAACCCTGAATAATAATAGAATGAGTAATGACTAATGAGCTAATCGCTAATGATAACAATAGTGATAAATTATTATTATTATTATTATTATAGGACTATAATAATAATAATATATTATACAAAATCACAATGGACAAAATGCCAAGAATTAACTTGTGGAAGTCAGTAGTAGAGCTGGTAAAAATATTAATATTCTTCAAAAATTAAAATGATATTATGTCGATAACGTTGCAGAGGGCTGAAAAAATTATTTTATAATATAATATACAATGTATAGGTAATATTGTTATTAAATTATTTATTTTGTGAAAACGTCTATTTCAGATGGATAAATGGAAATGGAACGAAGCCGATTTATTAGAATTTAAAATATAATATTTTTCTCATCGTAATAATAAACATGGCGTTATTATGTAAGATGTAACCAATAACCATATAACCCACGTCTTCATACGTCGTATATCATTCCAATCAGAATAATTAATGTCAAACACTTAACGTAAAATCGATAAAAGGTGATAAAAAACGAAACTATTGTATGAACAGCGAAATATAAAAGTAAACAATGTAAAATTATGCATGTATGTAGTAGGTACAAGGTACATGTTATATTCGTAGGTACGTCGTACCTGCTACATCCATGCAATATTTATCGCGTACTTATTAATATAGACGGCGCTACATTCATTGAAAAATAATAACCAAAATATAAATTTTAATAATTTGTATTCATATGTAGCAGATATTATAGAATTTCGGTTTCAATATGAGCTAGATACTTATGAATAATAAATTATAAATTATAAATACATTTATTAAATTTTATTTGTAATAATAAATTATAAATTTATTACGAGTTGCCAATTTGGCATCTATTAAATGCATATAGCATTAAAAATGTATCATTTCGTAAATCTTAATAAATAACAGGATAATTTTAGTTGTTTTGTTAAAATTCATAAAATTTTAATTCAATATAATGAAAACATTACTGAAATTAAGACAAAATTATTAAATATTATTACTGAAATCATTATTTTATATAAGTAATTATGCCATTTTGACTAATATTATTGGCTACCTATTGAATATTTCTAATAATATTTTTTTAGATTCTGAACGAAGTGATGAATGTATTGATTTTACAATGATGTGTGTTTTTTTATTTTTTTTTGTGTGTCTGTCACCACGTTTTGGACCAGTAAAAGTGATTTGATTTTAAAAAGTGGACCCTGTTTCTGATAGGAAAGTAAATCTAGTTGGTACTTTGGGGGGGGGGGTCGAAAGTAAAAAATTTGCAATAGTTTTCAAAAGCGTCAGGAAAAACCCTAAAAAAGTAACAGAAAAACGGGAATTTTTACGCAAAACCAGTTTTCGACCAAATCGATTTTTTTATATGGTTGTAAATCAAAAACTAATCACTGTAAATACTTGAAATTTTCACCAAAGGTTTATGTCAGTGTTATCTATATACAGTTTAATTTTCAAAATATTTTAAACTTTTTTTGAGTTATTAATAGTCAATAGACCATAGGAATTTTCGATTTTTATGAGAATTTTTTTGGAAGTGTCGATAAAAAAATTTTGGACGACCAAAAACACTTGAAAATTTAATACAAGGTTCCTTATGAGTTGTTCTTATTGTAGCTAAAAAAAATTAAAAATCGTTAGTCACAATTTTTTTTATAAGCATTTATAGTTCAAATTTTGGCGAAATCTGTCAAAAACGCGAAAATTTGCAAATAATTTTGAAGTTGAAAAATCATAAAATTTTTTTTGTTAATAACTAAGAATTAAAAATACAACACTAAGTTTTCCATAAGTTTTTTTCAAGTATCTATAGAGAAAACTCGAATCATCATTATAGAAAAAATTTTAAGTGCGTTTGAATTTTAAATTTTTACAAAATAGCGTAAATTTTTACAAAATTTCGTAACGATAACGATTTATCCCAAACGATTTTAAATATTTGTTTTTGTTCAAAAAGTATAAGTCGTAGTTACTTGAAAATTTCATCAGTTGTTAAGATTAGCATTTTCTTTACATGATTTAATTTTCAAAATACTTTGACTTTTTTTGAGCTATTTTAGACAACTGAAATTTTCAATTTTTCTGAAAAACTTTTTGTGAAGTGTTGATAAAATTTTTTATTTTTGGCCCTATTAAAATACTTATTTTAATTTACTAAAAAGTTCCTCATAAGTTCTTCTTATAGTGATTAAAAAATTATAAGAATACATTGTCACAATTTTTTTTTATTAGCATTTGAAGTTCAAATATTGACAAAAATTCGTCAAGACCATGAATATTTGCAAATTATTTTGTAGTTATAATTCATACAAATTTTTTGTATAAGTAGCTAAGAGTTGAACATTTAATACAAGATTTTTCTTAAGTTTAGCTAATAATAATTATAAAAAAACTTAAGTTTTGATGTATTCAGACCATTAAAACATAAACCACCTTTTTCACCAACCACTGAAAATTATATCCTAGGCTGACAAATCATTTTCGTTCAGAATCGTTTTTCGTATACAATGATAATTATCATTGGATTCAAATTTAACCCTCCTATAATGTATAACAGTGATCCACACGGCACCTAATGTACAGCAGAGCGGTATCCACTTGCCCGCTTTTTTTTTTTAATTTTATTAATGTATTAGTTGTTTTTTATATCATAGCTTGAAAATGTAATATACGGTTACTCATAAATTGTTCTTACAGGCTACAGCAATATAAAAATACTAAAAATAAATATAATGTTTTTATAAGAGGTAGAAATGCATGGAAATAAATTAATAAATTTCGCTAATTATTTTAAAGTTGAATATTTATAAAATTATAAATAGGTAATTTACAGATTTTAGATTCTGAACGGAGTGAAGAATGTATTGATTTTACAATGATGTGTGTTTTTTTTTTTTTTTTTTTTTATTTTTGTGTCTGTCACCACGTTTTGGAGCAGTA
>VUJU01001342.1:22001-60033 GCA_009835225.1 Aphis craccivora | reverse complement strand
GTTGTGGGAGCGTATTAACCTATAACTTCATCACTAAAAACATTAAAAACTTTCGAACTCCTCGAGAAATAAATTTTTATATTTTATAATTATTATTATAAGCTCGGACTATTAACTTGCAATGTCTATCATACACGATATTTAGAATTTACAATGACCTGTTTACTTAAACCGCTCTATAAAATATGTATCGATGAGAAAAGTACACTGATGAATAAAAAAGTTAATATAGCATAAATATAAGCTATATATAGCATTATAGCCTATAAACTATATATAATATAATATATTATATAGTAGAAATAAGGTTAGGTAATTACAGTGTTCGAGTGAATATAAAAACATTGAGTGCTTCGTGTAATCGCAATAAGAACATCTTTAAATATAATATGAAGCGGCCAAATATTTACAAATCAACAGAAATACCACTTTGGTGGCCTAAGCCTGTATACTACACACGACCTCCTTGTTACTGCCTTATACACCCCGCCGATCGAGTCTCGTCCTTCGATATTTTTATTGCACAGTTATCCCCGTGACAATGACAATATCGTCGTAACTTATTTTCGGTTCTGTGCTCTAGGAAATGGAGGACCAAAGATTGCAATAGCGAAGTGGCGGACGCCGGAAGTCCTGGTCCAGCGGCCTACAACTCGACGGACGCGGATGTGTATAAAAAACGCGCGCCGGCCAGGACGTTTGGCTTACCATTAAAACGAGCCAATGCTGTCTGCACGGATACTCCACACGCGTACCTCATCGTGTCCGCCGACGGGTGCATTAATCGTTGCCAGCCAAAAAGATTCACGTTCGGTGCGAGGCGTCCGCAAAAACACCCACCGTACGTAGTGCCGGCCGACAACTACTGTCCACCGTGACTGTCATTATGGCACTGACTGGGATTCGACTAGGATTCATCGTAAATAAAACTTTTATAGCACTTATATGGCCGAAATCAATAATTGTTTACATTAAATACGTCTACGATAATAATAACTAATAAGACAAGTAATAACAATATTACAATAGGTACTTATACATAGTTTGCGTAATGTTACACCGCATCGAGTGTCTTCCATACGCCTAAAATACTAAGAATTGTCGTCGAATGGTACTTATCGGTTTTCTCCTTCCCCATTTTCCAGTACTTGTGAGTTTCCTAAAGTGTGTTTTTTTTTAAACATAAAACTAAAGACATAGGTACAAAATGTATTTAATTGAAAAAAGAAACAAAATTTAAAATTTTTAATTATACCAATAGTAATTATAAATATATAAAATTATAGAATTACTCGATGACATTGAATAAGACTTATGAATATTTTTTCAATAAAATGCAACATTTGGAAATTATCCAATTTTATACAGATATGCGCCGAGAAACGCAAATGTACTCAAAAACAATTCGATTTTTCATTACAATTTTGGTTTAAAATTTTTGATTTGACATTTAGTAATCAAGTATAGAATATTTGTGTACCTGAAAATTCAAAACCAACCGAAGGTAAAAGTTTTGAGTATGATGACTTACCATTGAATCACTTGGTATTTACAGGCCTGCCGTTTCGATTATTACATTGCATAATTTTTTTAAATATTTACGTGTTGACAACTATTTTTTTTTTATGAAATAATAAACTTGCGATACTTTGTAATCCATATCGATTTACTTATATCAACTAAGCCAAAATCGGATTTTTTGGCACCATTAAGTTTTTATATCTTAAACTAAAAATAATATAATATGTATTATATATTTATATATAGGTGATAAATTTCAAAATCGTGTGGTTAAAAATTATTGCAATTAAAGAGTTTAAAAAAAATTAAACATTACAGATAATATAAGCCCAAGATCGAAATTGTGAGTTGCCGGTGTCTGAACAATATCCGCCCTATTTATGATAGGCTTATGTTATAATTACCAATGTATAATCTTCTCGTCATTCACAATCATTAATTTATAGTCACTGCATAGCGAAGAGGATTGTTAATCGACGATTTAAAGGGTTTTAAATAAGAGTATTGCACACGATATAGTACATATAGTTATATTATATATTGTTTATTAATTATTAGTTGTTAGTTAATTAGTTATTTCCTACCAATTGGCAATCACCGTGTGTTTAACTCGGGTGCGGAAATAGCTGTTCCAAACGCGGCCGCCCACCCTTCTCTCGCCTGTATTATATTATAATATATTATATTACATTGCTCGACGACCTCGCCGGACATTGTGCACGAGATCACCCCTCGGACATAAAGGGCGTTTTACGTTACGGACTTATATCGTATGGACTTAATATAAAATGTGTATATATATAAAGTACAGTTAGTATATAAACATATTATTCTCGCAAAACCGTCAAACCCAGAGACAACCGGTAGAAGATTTATGCGGCCTGCGAAAACTATATAACAATTATATATTATATTACACGCACACATATATATACATGGAACAGTGGGATACAGGGGTACATCACACATTTGGAACATATTTTTAAAATTATTTAAGTTTTAACGTGCACCGTACATAATAAATAATTAATATTTATATAATATGTACCTAACTGTTTTAAGTAGGTATATATTATAGTATATGGTTACAAACGATCTGTGATCGAATTGGGCGTAGACCGTTTGGGCGAATCGACCCAAATAATATAGTCTGTTTGGGCGAATAACTGTATACCGTTTGGGCGAGGGTTTAGTCAACTAAAACTACCGTTTGGGCCAATAGATATAGTGTTTGGGCGAGAATTATTCAATTAAAAATACTGTTTGAGCGTAATGAAAATGGTTATAATATACACTCAACAATTAATAAAACAAAATCATATAAAATATGAATAATTAATAAGACAAAATTCATATAAAATATGAATACCTAACTAATAATAATAAATCATAATTATAAAATATAAGTAATCTGCAGTCAAAATTCATATAAAACATAAATAGTTAGTCAAAAATCACATAAAATATGAATAATTAGTCAAAAATCATATAAAATATAAGTTATCTACAGCCAAAAATCATAACACATAAATAATTAATAAGTTACAATATTAAATACAATTACATATAATATAATTATAATACAGTTTAGAGTACTTTATAATTATAATTATATTTATAGGTAATTGATAATAGCGATTAATAACGATTAGCAATACTATCATCAGTATCTGTCACCCGGTTTTTGCCTCGCACAGGTAAAAATAATTTCACTCGCCCAAACGGACTATTATTTTTTTGGTAAAAATTATTACCTTCGTCCAAACAACCACCGCTCATCGAATTAATTATGATATACGATTGCAGAAATATTCATATTTAAGTATACACAATTTCGACGACTGTGTAAATTTACATGGTCGATGTCAATTTACAGTAAGTACGCACCTATGTTAATTTATTTAAAAATCAGTAACCCTATAGATTATTATGATATACATATATTATTACAAATATTTTAATCAAATTTTTCTTAAAACAATCTATATTGTATAAAAATCTTGATAAAAGGGATGCCACTATATTATATGGTAAAATATTCCATACATAATTACATTAAAAATAAAACTAAAATATTCGCAAATTTCACGGTATAGTTTGGTAGGTGCTTGATCACCAGTTATGATTAAATGATTTCTCCAATAGGTACATTTAAACTTAAAAATATAATTTCAATATAGTTGTATGCATAAAGAACAAAAGTACAGATATTAGAATTTTAATATAGAGATACGATACAGCAATTTGTTTTATTTATTTTTTACTATAAACTAGACTACAAGAGCATAGTATGTAGGTACGTCAAGTTATGTAATGAGTACTATACCTACGCATTATTATGATAAAATTTTCGTTAGTACCTATATATATAATTCCAAGTCGTAACAGCAGTTTATCAACAATGTTTGGTATGATTTTTTTTATAGGTACTCGACATTTACACGATATCAGTATTAAATAAAAAAAAAATCAATTTTCCACCGATTGACTATTATATAAATTATTTATTATGTAGTATTGTACAATATCATTCAACTCGTACATTTGCTATAATTTTTTATATAACTTATTACTTAAGTAGCACATTTAAGTACAATAAATGTATTATCCGATTTTCCAGTTGGAACACATATTCATTTAAATTTAATTTAATAATGATAATGCACAAAATAATATTACCCATGCGTGAACATGGAACTGGTCGATAAACTTACACCCTTGTCTCTTTTCTGTGCGATTATGAATGAACCAAAACCGTGCACATTCCAAGTAAACATTCATGCCATAAACTACTGTTGTGGCTTGCACATGATTACTTCTTCTTGAACTTCGAAGTTACATATTAGATATTATTGTTAAATTTACACAAATTATAGTTGTTAGTATAACGCAGAGTGTAACTAACTCCTAATGAATAAATATAAAAATAATATATACCTTCTACTATGTTCATTGTCTATCAGCGTACACAAACATTATTAGCAGAGAAATCACATATTTATTTATAATTTCTCCATAAATTATACACTAATAACTTAACCGTTTCCTTTTCCAATCCTTAGTCATTAGTAAAATCAGCTTGAGTAACTTCTATCCTTCATATTTCTCTTAAAAAAAAATACACATAAATGTAAAATTAGTTAAAAAATGCTATATAGTAGGTACCTTATTTTATAATTTACGTAAAATAATAACAGTATTTGCAATAATATATCATTAACGAATTTATAATATAATAAGGCCGTGCTGAAGTACCTACTGAAATATTAAATATTTAACATACCCTATACTGATGGATGTTTTTTTCTTCAATAGTTCAATCGAAAAAATCCGTCATATTATATGAAATATTGAAATGAATAAGAAACATAATGTATAGGCTTTGTGGTAGGTAATTGGCAGGTATGAGTACAAAAGTTGGTCAAATGTTAATGGTAAGTCAAAATATTTTTATTTCGTCGTTCAATATGCAATGAAAAACAAAAATTATTCATTTTATTTAAAAAATAGTTATCAATTATGAAATGTAGTAAAGTTTGAAACTCGCTTCCAGACATACTATTTTGTACCTACTTTTTAAAAAAGTAGCTTATTTCAAAAGATAGGATTTTAAAAAGGGATACATAATTATGTTAAGAATCATAGAATACAGGCCGCATACATTTTTAATGACAATTGACAATGACTAAAAAAAAATAATAAAAATTTTAAAATGATATATTATAATGTTACAAAAATTCATAGTTCATAAAATGTATTCATTAGAATAGTATTAGTATATTTATAATATTATTAAATTCATAGCTATTGATTTTTTTTATTTAAAACTGTTTTGATGTTTATGAACGGTAAATCTCTGTTTCTTTTATTGTTTTATTTATATTCATGGGTGATTTTGATGTTGACAGCTACAGTAAATCGTCCAAATAAGTATCAATCAAACGATATACTTTTTTTGATAAATGTTAATTTGATGAAAGTTGCTTCCCAAATATAATATGTTGACTCGAAAAATATTAAAAGTTCTCTTAAATTTGGTACCTAAAATGGAAAGATACTCATTTTTTTTCAGTGTATTCAAAAATACTATTTTTGTTATTAAAAATATCTCTTAATGTTATCTCCTGTTTTAAGTTTAATTCTCTTCATAACATCTTCAATAAATCGAACTGCGTTATAAAATTGTTTGATATTTAAACGACTGTACATTTCATTTTTTAATGTCCACCTCCCCACCACCAATAAGAAATGGATCAAGAAATTGTTGTTTAAGAGTTCCTATGTCAGTTTTTTTTAGAAAAAACGTTATCTTTCTTCGTAATTAAAACAAATTTGAGAAAACTTGAAAAATCATTAAAAAACTTCTTCAATTTACATTTTGAGCTTTTTATTCTAGCTATATTTAGTTTTGGATTTTAGAATATACAATTTAGTTTTAAATTTGATAAAAGGCCACGTAATAAGTTACTGATGATCAAACTGTAAAGTTGGACTTCAAAGGGATTTAATTAGGCAACTAAACATACACTATATTGTTGGCAAAGTTGTCAACTGAACATAATAAACAAAAAGTATAGATTCTTGATACCATCATTAAATTTGTTTAGTAAAATCAACAAAATCAAGGTAGCGTAACCTTTACGTTGCCAATATCACCATTGACTTTTAAATTTCCTGCAATAAACAGACAGCTTATTATTATTATTACACAAACAGTATTTTTTTAAATCTATAATATTTAAAAGTAAAGTTGGTCAATTACCACTCAAGATTAAACAAGAAAAAATATAATATACTGAAATACATTCAAAATATTATCATTTAACATTGATACAATTATAGACTACAACAGTAAATATGGCTAAATATTTGTCCAATAAAAAATGATAAGACGATTTAGTATGCTATCCTATAATAAAAATTATTTAACTATTAGAAATAAACTTAACTTAGTGCAATCTTAATATAGTTTTCATAATTAAATAGTGTTGCAGGTAATATGTCTTAGAAACTTTTAACAAGGAAACTACAAATTTACAACACATTTTTAAATTTATTAATAACATAAGATAGTAAGATCTGTATAAAATAATCACAAAAAATTAATATATATACATATTATACTAAAAAACCCCGAATGTTTCTACATTATAACCCAATAAAATAAATAAATAAGTGTTAGTCAAAAAAAAAAAAAAAAAATGTAATAAAACATGATACAAGAGTAATAATTAAAAATGCTATTTATCTACAATAATATTTTTCAATTTACATTATTCTACAATTTTATCGTATGTTTCATTTGCTATGTCTGCTACTGTGGGCAATTCGGTTCTAAAAAATAAAATAAATTGATTAATTATAAATGTTTTTTGATATTTATTATTTGTTTTTACCCTGTTTTCGTACGTTGCATATTTTTATATAGTACATAAAACTTTTAAGTAAAAATAAATAATTAATATTAGGTAATAACACATAAATTATAAATTATACAAAAACATAAGACTATGTTTCATTAAGATCATCATTTCTTGATTATTTATGCAATTATTTTTGATTTAAAAGATATGGTTTTATAATAGAAATTTAACGCCGGTATTAGATATTGTAGTATATAACTCATTAAAACTAATTTTTAATATTATTTTAATTTAAATTAGTAAACTTTATAAATATTCTAAAGGCATGTACTCAAAACTGCACATCATGGTCCAATCATTATAATTTAATATATTTTAAAATATTAAAAATATTTACTATTTATTAAATTTAATAATGTACGTTTACAGCAAGCCTGGATGTGAAACAATACATTTTACTTTGATCGTTGGAGGGGCAAATAAAAACAAATTATAAAAATAGCAATAATTTACTATAAATAGGATAAATTAATTATCATACTCACTTTGGTTTTTTAAATGTTTGGTTCATAACATTTTCTAATGATTCTTCTTCTTCTTCTTCTTGGATGGGTTCATGTTTCTGCGATCAAATATAAATTATACATTTTTTCTATTATTATAGTTTAGAGTTTATATGTTAACTTGATACAATAATATTCTGACAGTATCTGAAGCATTTACTTTAACCCGAAATTTTGTCCAAAAGATATATGTCAAATTATATATATTAACCTAATTCTTTTAGAAAATTATGTAATACCTAAATTAATTTCAGAAACTAATAAAATTATGATTAATTTAATATTTAATATAATAATCATTATTCATTACTATCACCTTTAATAAATTACTAATTAAACACACAATGCAAGTAAATTATTTTTTTATCAATATAAGAAATTATATTTAAATAGCAAAATGCATTACATTATTACTGCTAAAATTGTAGAAAAATTGTATTATATTATAAAAATTAATATCCTCAAGTTCAATAAAATATATTCAGTCAGGAATAAAATTACAGTACTTACAGGTGAATGTCTGTTTGTGCATACTGCAGCAGAACATTTACAATACTTTGAACATGATAAATTCTTTTTTTGGCACATACAAATATTTTTTAAACAATTTTTGATGCATAAACACATAGGTTGTCCTTCAGCATTCCTCTTTAAATTCAAACGATTTGCACGTTCTTCGGAAGGTTCAAACATCCTGCTCTAAAGTTTTATAATAGGTTTTAATTATTTCTAGTTATAATAGGTTTTAATTATTTCTAGTTATAATTGATAAATTATTTAACTTACCTCTCGTTTTAGCTTATTTAAACGTCGACGTAATGGTGTAATATCTACACAATTCTCTTTTGTATCATCAACCTCAGTATTAGTCTGTAACAATAATTATTAAGTATGAATCATATCTAAAAATAATCATAGTTTAACTTACTGGAGTTATAGGGGAAGAATTCATATTTTTAGATTTTGAAGATTTTGAACGATGAGGACCAATACCACTATTTACAACTGTTTGAAGATCTAATATTAGCTTGTCTTTTTTATTTAATTCTTCTCTGAGTTGTTCAAATTTACTAAGTTGATCATCATAGATCCTAAATCGTTCTGCAAATTCACCACCATTACCTCCGTTTGATAATCTCTCTTTCTCATTCAATTGTCTCAATAAAACTAGAATCTAAAATTAATATATAGTTAATCATTTTTGACACCATAACTTTCATATTAGTATTACATTGTCTTCATATTCTTTTTGAAGTTGTTCTACTTGCTTTTGATGTTTGTTCATTAAATCTAATATTTTTTTTTCTCCGCTTTTAATAATATCTTTTTTTTCCAGTAAAGATGCCTAAAATCAAATTCTCAAAAATATTAATCTTATATAAAGAACTTTTAAATCATATCAAATTATTTTTCATTATTCATGTTTATTAATAAGCCTAACATTTTTCTTACTTTAAGTTCCTCAATTTGATTTTGTAGTTCTAACATAGATCTCCTGTTATCTGCAGCCACGTGGAATACATGTTTTAAAGCAGTTTTGGTATCAGCAATTGTTGTTAAATGATCAAAACGATTTTTTTTCATCAATTCTATGAACATAATTATATTAATTATTTCAAAAAATGCCGAATCTATATTATTTTTTATGTATATATATATTATTATGAGTAATAAATGGATGGGTTGGTATTTTTTCACAATAATATTAAGTTTATTTTCTAGAACCTAGTAATAGTAATCGGATAGGGATTGAATAGTTTTAAGAGAAAATAAATGAGGCTAAGTTGATTTAATAATAGTTTTTTTCTAAGGCAATATAATGTATTTAGAGTACCACAAAATACCACTATTTTTATACCAAAGTAAAACAAAAAGTGACAGCAAGATAGGTCTTATATAAAAACAATAAAAATAGTTATAATAATAAAAATATGTAGCTAGTTAAAAAATAGTTATGTCCAAAACTTAAATATTACAAAAAAATATAATTAATCAAGAAGTAACAATATTAAATTAATAGTTTTTAACGATTCATACCTTCATTACTATCAAATATTTTTTGTCTAAGTTCCATTATCTGAGCAGTTCTTAACTGTAATTCTTCAGTTATTTCATTTTTATCCATTTTTAAACCGAATTTAAATTCGTCTGTGAGTCCTGTTGTTTCAAGTTGTTCCTAAAAAAATTTAATTGTTATAACATGAAATAAAACATTTTTTATTTTATAAATAATATTTATTTTTTTATTTACTTCACATCTCTGTATCATTTTATATATAGTTTCTCGGTCTATTTCCAATTGCTCTAAAGTTTTTTCTGCATCAACTGTGCTCATTAGCACATCTAACTCTTCATTTACCCATTTTTGAATACGCTGAGCTTTTGGCATAAATGCCTCATCTCGTTTAACTTCAATAGCTTTGCGAACTGCAAGAGCGTCCTAAATAATAATTATAGAAATAAATAGATAAAAAATGTATTATAATACATAACCTATGGAAATTACTTTGAGTCTTTTATTAACATTTGCAGCTTCCTCTAATTTACGTTTCAGAGCTGCTTGTTGCCTAACATGTAATCGTTCCATACGAATCATTTGATTTTTTTGTTTACGTTCATTTTCTTTTAAGCGACAAAGTTCTCTATCACGTTCTAACTTAAATTGTCTAAACTTTTCATTTTCACTTTTCATTTGTTGAATTAGTTTTACTTTCATAACTTTAATACTCTAAAGAAAATTCATTATCATTTAAGTTAGAAAGTAAGAATTATAGTTAAATATTTTTAAAATGATTTAACTGACCTTTATTTCATTATTTAAATTTTCTACTTTTTTATCATTCTTAGCTTTCATCTTAATAATTCGATCTTGTTCTAAACATTTCTTAGTTAGATTTGATATCTTTTGCTCAAGCTCTTGCAACTTTTTACGTCTTTGTTCAGATAACCTTGAGTAAAAAAAAAATATATACATATATAAATTATATACATTGTAATGTTAAATTAAAGAAAACATACTTAGAATTAATATTATTTGTTTGAGCAGCTTTAAGAGCTTCTTCTAATTGATCACGTTCTTGTTTTAATTGTTCAAGTTTATTTTTCAATTCTTCAGTGCTTTCTTCAGGACAATATTCACCAATATGAGAAACCGATTCAATTAGTTTAGCAGCTAAATGTTCCTTCATAGCTAATTCTTTATTCAGTTTGTTGAGTTCGCGATTTAACTGTATTGTTTCCATAACCATTTGCTCTTTAGTTTGATCAGTTTCATTATCTGGCTCAGATATATCATCTTCATCCATATCTTCAGTAGCAGTAACATAGTCATCTCCACTAATTTCTACTTCAGTTCGATTATGCTCATCCTATAGGTAGGTAGGTAAGGTTAAATAAAACATATTAAATTTTTTTAAGTAATTTCAACTTATATACAAGTAACATACCATAATTGAGCCAATTTTATGTTTGATATTATTAAATTCTTCTAAATTATTACACTTCAATGCATTTTCAAAATCTAATTTTAATTCTTCAAGATTTTTTTTCATTGTATCACGTCCAGTTTCAGCCTATTAAAAAAAAAAAAGCATTAATAATTCAAAATCTAAAATGTGAAAAAGTATTAAAAGTGTGGAAGTATTAAATAATTACTAATAATGCTTTCATATTTAGTGATGCACTTTGTGTCATGTATTCACTCAATACTTGACTCATAGCACGCATCTTTTCCTGTAAATCTTTATTAGTTTTTTGCAATGTAATATGTTCTGGTGGACAACTAACAAAACCATTGCTTTCCATTGCAACTATTTTTAATTTCAAATCGTGATTCTAAAAAACAAAAAAAAAAAAAAACCATAAAACACTGAATATTTAAGTGAAATTTAAATTAAATACTTCTTTGGAAAGTGCAGAAATTTGGGCAGTAATTGGATCCTGATTTACAACGGGCTTATTTTTAATTTGTAATGCCCTATTAGCATACCGTAAAGTACTAACAGTTTCATCCATATTATAGTCAGCAGGACTAATACACGCAATCATCAATGTAACAGAATTTCCGCCCAAAGAGTCTGTAAATAGTTCATGAAAAAATATAAATGTTTCTAATTTAATTCAATTGATAAATTAATATTTACCTTGCAATAAACGGGTAAGTTTACTATCTCTATAAGAAATATGAGCAGATTTCTCACATAAGGAAGTAATAACATTTCCCAAAGACAAGAGACCCTTATTAATATTAACACCTTCTTTAAATCTTTCACCAGTAGCTTTTGTTTTTTTGCTTCGTTCTGATCCTGCCAAATCTACCAAGTGAAATTTGGCAGTTGTATTGTTTCTAAACACATAGTTATTAATAAAAAAATAATTAGATTATCTAAAAAAATATTTTACCCATTTTCTTGCATTTGACTTATGGTTAATGTAAATATACAATGGCTACGAGATGATTGAGCATTCATTGCTGTTGCACCAGTCGCTCTACCACTAGAACCCTAAAATAAATATCAAAATTTTATGAATAGGTACTATAAATAATTTCTCAATACCCAAATCATAAAAAATAATTACCTGTATTAAACATTGAAGTGTTGAAGAAAAATCAGTTACTACTATTTCAGTTAAACCAGGAATACAAATTCCTCGACCATCCTCTCTAATATCAAGAGTAGCTCTATTAGGGGATAAGAGATCATACACTTGCTCTTGATAAAGCTGTAAATTAATTTTAAAATATTAATATATATATAAATTAAATCAGCACTGAATTTATACATATATTATCACTCGCTAAGTATACATACAAGCTCATACTTAATTAATTTAATATGTAAAATCTAACACCTATTTCATTTAATCACATTAAGTATTGGAATAAGTGATGCAAAATAACCATTGGGACAACAAAAAAAAACTAGTAGGAAATGAAAAATACAAAGCTAGAGATTTTATTCTTGAGTACAAATATAAAAGAATACGAAAAAAAATACTTCAATAAACAGGATATGCTTAAGTCATTGCAAACTAATAAAAAAAAAGATGGAGCAAAATCTGTATGGAAAAAGATAGTTATAGAACTATAAAAAAAAGAGGAAAAATAATAAAAAAAAATGCAGAAGCAATCGGCATGGCTTGGAAAAAAAAAGTAAAGTAGGTATTAAATGACACACTTAACAAAACTAAAATATTGGTATAATTATTATAAGCAAATAAATTTGAATAAATACTTCGATAAAAGATGCTTTGATTGAAAATTTAGCTTCTTCCGCTTTATTTTGTACTTCATTGAAAATATTTTGAATAGCTCTTGGTATAATACCTTTTTCTTCTTCATTGTCATCGTCCACAAAATTTGTACCCATTGAATGAGTTTTGCCTGAACCAGTCTGACCATATGCTAATATGGTAACATTATATCCTAAAATAAAATCCAAATTGCAGTTTATTATCACAAAACATTTATTGAAAAATAAAAGCCTATAAAAAAATATTCTTACCACTAAATAATTTTTGAACTAAATCTTCAACAGCTGAATGATAAACTTCATTTTGAGAATTTTCAGGACTAAATACATAATTAAATGTAAATGTAAGGTTAGCATTATTATTCACAATTATCTGCTGGTTAACAGAATCTGCTAACACACAATTTGAACATCCACGTTCTAATTCAGATTTTACAAGAGGACGAACACGAATTGCTACTCTTATAGAATCCATATTGTTAAAACTAAAAAGTAAAGAAATTATATTATTAAAATTATTTATTACCTAATACTCTTGTGTAATAATAATGTATTTTCCTTAAGTACCTATACTTTTCCACAAAGTATATTATATTTAGTTGTTTTCAAGCTATTTAACTAATTGCTAGCAATTGTTTTTTTTCAAACAAAAATAATTTTTTTTGTCTATTAATACAGCACAATATTAAAAATGAATACTTGGGTTCATATGAAGACGTCGACTCACTATTTGTTTTCTCTCTACAATTTACAATTCACCTATTTATAGCAAATTTTTTTCAGCTAGATAAATTTGACGAATGCAATAATATTTTAGTGAGTTGATCCATTATCAAACTTAAAGGTAAGAGTATTATCTAAAGAATCTTATAGGGTTTTATTAATACTTTAATTTTAAATCATAAATTATATTATGAGCATTTTATAATGGTAAACATAAGCAGTGGCATAAATAAGGGAATACAATGAATGCGACTGCATAGATCCCTTGAGCCTTTCTACTTTTCCAGAATACTATTTTTTTTATCATCAGCAAAAATATTTGTATTGACAATTAAAAAATAATAATAAATAATATCTTATTTTATTATTATGCTTCTAAAACACCATGTTGTTAAATATAAGCTAGAGAAGCAAAACTCATGAATATTTAGCAACTTATTGATACCTTGGCAAATTTAAAAAGTTAGAGTTAAATTTTAACTGTTGAAAATATATAACTGTTATTTATTAATTAATAATAAAATGTTATAAAAAATACTAATAAGATACAATATTAAGGAGATACAGTATACACCTAGTTTTATTCTTTTAAATTTAAACTGTAAAGAAAGGGGACCGCCCTTAACCTGTTTTGCATTGAGGCTGAAATTTTATTATAAAGTTGTTATAATTAACTTAAAAGCCTAGGCGAAGACCTAAGTAGATAATATTCTTATTTTTAAGCTTAATATTAAGTCATGTGATTCTTACAATAAAACTAACTCAAATTAGCTGCATTACACCTTGAGCGTAGACTAGAGAAAAAACAAATAGAGCACTGTTATCCTCTTAACTATATTATACAATGTTCATTATGGTAATTTACTTACTCTTTCAATTAGTATTAAATTTACAAAAACTGATAGTTTGTAGACACCATAGACAAAAGAATGACTAAAATGTATTCTTATATACACTGTATTGAAAGTTAAAAATACTAAAAATGTAAAACCGTGTACACTAAACAGCGATATATATTATAGTTATATAATTTTTTAAAGGTATAAGTTTTAACTTATAAGTAATAATTAATAACTTGTAAGTTAACTAATAATCACTAACTATCATAATTAATAAAAACCGTTATTTTGAATTTTAAACTTTCTCGAGAACAACGAAACACGAAACGGATTAATTTTTTTAATAAGTTTAAAAATAACTATAATATATCCACTATTCAGTGACCAGTATTCCAGATTCCAGTATCCACTATCCGATGACTTTTTGACGTTTACGTCTTTACGATTAAAAAATTTACATTTGAATTCAAGAATTGACAGTTACCCGACAGTGTGACCAACAACGCAATAAATTCCAGTGAAGTCTTTGTGACGGTAAAAAAAACGGCGCGATACAGTTGTAAAGTTGTAGTCACGGTCTTAGAAGATCTTCTAAGACCGTGGTTGTAGTTATCCCAATTATGATAAGAACTATACCAACCTTGAAAATAAAAATCCCCAAGTATTTTAATAAAATATAAAATCATGAATCATGATCATAGATAATAGAAGAATATTATCTATGATCATGATGAATATTGAATAATATATTATAATATTATATTTGAATCTAGGAAAAAAAAGTCCCGTCATAGGAAAAAAAAACCCCATACCAACTTAATACGAGTACATTATTCTCGAGATTACCTATTCTTTTTTATTATGATTTATATAATTAATTATAATCATAAAATATAATCATTAAATTTTTATACCATCTATGATTTCGAATAGTTCTTTTTAAGTACTCTTCCTTTGGCAATTCAGCTAATGCCTAATACACTCTCCAGAACATTTAGTATGGCACTTGACTAGGTGCGTCGTTGGATATTTTGGTATTTGCCTTCATAATTTTTTGAATTTTTCCTGCAGAAAGCCAGAAACCATGTTTTCATTCGCCTCGTGTACGTGGTCGTGTTCAATGGAGAGTAATGTTGGACTATCTATATTTTAAATCGGTTTTTAAAATACAGGGACACTTCATTAAACTTGATTTAGTTCATCTCCGACGAATCATAGTATTGCATTCTTTTTGAATGTTGTACAAATATCCACCGTATGAAATTTGAGATTTTTTATTATTATTTAGAATCACTTCCATTATATTATATATTCGCACTATTAATTCAAAATAACCAAAATGTTATACGAATACGATTATAACCAGGTTAACGAAAAATTCGTACTGAAGAGAATATCATATTTAACAGGTTTAGGTTTCTACACACCTTTAACTGAAATTGAAAATAATCACAACAACAACTATATGAACGAAAAAACCACATAAAATGTTGTAGATACTAAGATACCCACAATAGTAGGTATCCAGATAGTGTCTACTGTCTAGTCTCTAGTGTCTACAATAAAATCTAATACTTTCATCATTTTTAAGATAAAGTCAAATGACAATAACTTTTACTGTTATATACATTAATCTTTTATAGGTATTTCAAATGTATTATATTTATACCTATATAGTCCATAATATTTGGTGTATTATTTAATTAAATATTATCATGAATCATGATATAAAAATATATAAAAATGTAAAATTATAAAATAATATATATACTACTATAATAAAAAAAAAGTGTTATGTATTTAGTAGGTATAGAGCTTTTTTTTCCAAATAGGTACCTTATATTTATTTAATATAAATTAATTCTTAATTAATTCTTAATGGTCTTATGGTTTTAAATTAAATGTTTTAAAAAGTATATTATATTAGATTTGTATAATAATATGTATTATATTATTAATAGTTTTTTTAAACAACGTAATGATTAGTAAAATAATATTTATTTAATATTACACAATCATTACTAAATTACTAAATTATACTGAATTATTAAAGCATTTAATATAACGATCTATATACTATATACACATTTCACGTGTAAGTTCTGACACACTATATAACAATGCAGACTGGAGACATAGAGTTAATTTTTGTATTATAGGTATTTAACATATTTTTTACATTTACTATACGATTATGAACATATTATTTCGCATGACAAATAAGATAATTATTTGTCATGATATTTCGTATAAATTATTATTAACTTAGATTAACATTTTAACATATTCAATTTATTTGAAAAGGCAATTTTTCAATTTTTTTTTTTTGTGAGAATTA
The DNA here is from genome assembly GCA_009835225.1 of Aphis craccivora. Classification (NCBI taxonomy): domain Eukaryota; kingdom Metazoa; phylum Arthropoda; class Insecta; order Hemiptera; family Aphididae; genus Aphis; species Aphis craccivora. The sequence goes on along the minus strand of VUJU01001342.1, from coordinate 43,434 downwards.
AATTTACTTAACCAAAAGCCCCAAAGGGCTCCACCCCATGACGCGGGGGTCTACGGGCCTTCAATTTGTTATCGTCAGTTACGCCACTGATGGATTCATGGTTACTAAATTCATTATTTTTCTGTAGCATGTATACACAAATGCTGTGTTATTCTATTATTATCTTTGATACTACCCAACCCTGCTGGCTGCTTGCACCCAAAAAACAAAATATATAATAAAATTCCACCCCTCAGTTTATTATAATTATATAATATAATATTAGTTAGTAAAAAATATCCCCCCAAAAAAATAATATAATATTAACATTGACTTTAAAAATTATTTTCTTATATTAATAGACACAGCTGTCAAAAAGTCTTTCAATCATGTTTATTGTTTGACTTTGTCCTCTTTTTGTACGTCTTGTTCACCTTTTTTTTTTTTATCAGGTTTGAAATCGGCAACGCTGTTGGAACTGTTTTCCCAATACTTCCGCGACGCAAAACGGCCAAAACGTCTTGGTTCGCCTAAAGCATCCAATGCTCACTGTGCTCTTTCGACTTTAATTTCATTTTTAATTTTCCTAACAAGTTTCCATATTGTAGGGTATTTTTGACCAACTAGTTTGCATGTTTTTGCAAATTTTTTCCTTTTCACTTTTTTATATTTTTATTTTGCATATTTGACCTAAGATCATATTTGTTGCGTATTTTAATGAATACGCTGTCGCTTGTCGGTAACAGTAATATTTACGTAGGTATTTATTTATACATTTATATTTTATTATTATATATTTTTTCATACTTACCTACCTAATACAACTTTGAATTTTTAAATATAAATTTTATAAATGTATATTTGTTGCATATTTTAATGATATATATCAGTGCCTGATTTAGGGGGGTACCTGGGTGACTAGTCACCCGGCCCCAATTTGGAGCGGCCCTCAAATGTTTTGCTAGTTTATATATTTTTTTATTGTAGAATTATAAAATTTAAAAAAAAGAATAATAAAAATTGTCATAATATTATCTATGATATTGACTCCGTACATTAATTAACGCTATTAACTATATAAGATAATTAATAAACATTATATGAGGCCTCTTTTTATTAAATCCCCGGCCTCAAAATTTGTAAATCAGGCTCTGATATATATTATTAATTAATAATATAGGTATAAAGATAAAGATAAGGATAATATTATTTTTATTATTATAATTTAATTTAAATAGGTATTAAATAATTGCTTTGGGGATTTTTATCCGGGATTCGCCGTCGCGGTGTAAATCCAACGGTAAAATTATAGGAGGCGGAAAAAAAACCCTAACTAAAAAACACACCCCGGAAAAAAAGCCAAAAATATAGTTTATTTTCTTGCTGGGCAGTGACGTCATTATTGTTGTTTTTTTACATCCAGATTGCATTTTTTCTGGTCGATTTTCCTATAATTGTATTACTTAATAATCTTCTTCTGCGACCAATAGGAGCTAATCATCAATGAAAAATGTTACAAAAACGGGGAAAATTATTTAAAAAATATTATTATTTATTATTAAAAATATTATATGATTGTAAATCCATTGTATTTGTATAATCAACAATCCACCACGGTTTATAAAATATTTTATAATATAAGATTACAATGATCGCACTTTTATTTTCTTGTGCTTTTTTTCTGGGTGTTTTTTAGTTTGGGTTTTTTTTCTGTGGCCATTTTTTCCGCTTTTAGCTATTATAGGTATAGACGGTATAACTATAGTTATATATTGACCACAATACCACATTGTGACGAAGGTAAATTAGTTATTAATTAGTTTCTCAAGATAGGTACCTACACGCATACAATAATTACGTCGTAGGAAGTTAAAAGCAGATCAATAGGTAATATGACTACATAGGTACCTATGTATTTAAAAAGCATTTTTTCTAAATATTCATTATTACCTAGACTTTATTGTAGTTATTTGCATTGGAGATGGACGAGCTACAAAAAACATCTGATAAACAATAATCTAAGATACAGTTATGGAAGATTGTTAGAAAAATAGATTTGTTTGTCACGTGTCAAATTTTATCCAATACCGCTTGTAGTGTTATAAAATGTTACTGTAGTCCTTACTATCTGGTTCCAATAGTAGGTATTATGATAATGTGGTTTATAACTTGTGTATGGTTGAGAACTAAATTCTTAGTGTTAACCCAGTATTAAGTTTTTATTTCCAAGTTTGAAGTAGTTTCTTGATAAACATATTTTGCTTTTAAAAGACAAATGAACAGTAACTACCTTTATATATTCTAGAGAAATATTACTTGCCGATTCAAGGCTGGAACTTGGAAGTGAGTTTAAGCTATTTTAAAAAAGTAACTAAGTAATTTAATTTGCATAATAAAAGTCGAAAAAGTTCATAAAAACAAATTTTTTAACAGAAAAACAATAAAATATAATGAAAATGTAACAAACAACAAAATATAATTTAAATTTAGCTAATATAAGACTTATGTGTAAAATAAGTGATTAAAAAAGGCTCAATTTAAAAATAGTAACATAATTCCAGCCCAGAAAATTTTTAACAACTAAATTTCTAAAAGATGATGATTATATATTTATACTGATTAATACATAAATATTGTAAGCATTATCAGTCATCATTTGTATATCTTTTAAACACCATCATACTTATGGCGAATAGATCAAAAAAAATTTGATTAGTTGAATGTCAAACTATACACAATTGTCGTGATGAACTTTATACTAGGTACTAAATCCAATTTTTTTTTTCAATTCTAATGTGATAGGTAACTATTTTGGTACTGAATACCAAGTTAATTTTAAAATAATATTTGAAAAATATTATTAACTGTCTACAACAACTCTTGAGTAAATTAAAAATAAAGGAAAATTCATTATTGCTAATGAATTAAATCATCGTGTTTTAACATGTAAATATACACAGTGTATTTTAAATATATGTACACCAAATTTATTTTCTTATTTGTTGACTTTTAACATTAATACTAATAACAGGCGCTGATGTATGTAATATTATATATATATATATGTGTGTGTATGTATGTATATATAATATATATATACATATATATTCAAAAACCATTTATTATAATATTATACAATCATTTTAAATGTGCTCAATGGTTTTGGTTCTACATCAATTGTTTGAAACATTCACTGATATAGCACAAATTATATCATGCATAGTAACATTAAAAAAAAAATACTTATAACTTAAGTCTGGGTCTAAAAATTACTTAAATTGTAAGTTTAACTTAAAATACGAATCACGTCAGACATATATAAAAAAAAAAAGGAAAATAGGTTTTTCAAAAGAGAGACAATAAAACACTGCAAGACTTACAGTTGAATATGAAAAATAATGAGGGATCTAAAGAACACAACGTATATGAAAAGAATGATAAAATTTAATGTTACACACACCCGACTGCAGCAGCTGCTGCCGCGGCGGTACTCTTTTTCTTCAAAACAATGTCCTTGATGTTCAGGTGTACCTTTTCTTTGCGCTGTGGCGGCACTGACTGCAAGCAAAACCGCTTAAATTCTTCTAATTCTCGTTCTTCATCATCCATCTCTCCATCCTCCAGGTCTATGTCTTTTGGCTCGAACACGCTTTCTGCAAACGGCCACAAACACACTCATTTTTGGAGATTTACTTTCTCGATCTTAATTGTATATATATTATATTAAGAAACCTAATAATTTGTTATATTTAATGAGTCTTGCTGGTTTTAAAAGTTAGAATTATATTCTAAAAAAGTTGTAGTTGTGTTCGTATCATATATTCATGATATGAAACCTACCATTTTTGTTTTATTTGTTACAAGTTTCGCAAAAAGGATAATACCATTGGCAGGAACTAGAAAACGTTACATTCTTTGATTTTTACAAGCTAACGATCGAGAAAGCACGGTCCAAATTATTTTGGAATTAACTTAATAGACCCCACACAAGCAATGTGCTTAATGAAATTATACAAAAATAATATATTTATAATAATATATAAATATCAACACGTGCGTGTGTGAAATCCAAAACCATCAAGCAAATTATATTGTATAAAAGGATTTTTTTTTTTAATTTATATTTAAATATATATATATTTTTTTTAAATAGCTGTTAATTATTTTATAGGAAAATGCTTGTAAGAAAAAAAAGCCTATATAGAAATAAATAGTAAGAATACTTTAAATAAATATATATAATTGTCAACAATTATTTTCACAAAATGGATAAAAAAAACAAAAGAAAAACTCAACTCGTATCTTTGATACAAACAAAATTAAAGCAGACCTCTAGAGCTACCTAAAGAATAATGATTTTTGTTTGTTTATGTAACAATTACTAAACATAAAAAAAAAAATAAACAAAAAATGTATAAAATAAAAAACAAAATAAAATCATATTTTGAAAATTGGACTTTTAAAAAAATACTATTATTTGTGTTTATTTAAGTACAACAAAAATATAATTTAATAATTATTTTTCTGTCCAATGTTCAAACTTCAAACACTGTGAAATAAAAATAGTATAAATTGTCATAACTGATAGAAAAATTACACAAATCATCTAAATACAACTTTGTATAAAAAAAACTTATTTAATTGTTTAAGCAAATCAAAACACGAGTAAAAGCAAAAGAAATATTAATTTAAAAAAAAATAATAATAATAAAGCTGCAAAAACAAGCATGCAACAAGTTTAAATCTTAATTATCAGGGCTAAAATTGCCATCACCATAAGAAAGCATTTAAGAAAGTATTTACATTTCATTGGACGTATAATTTGTACTATTTGTTAAAAACTTAAAATTATATAGGTATTTATCACATAAATGAGGTAGATATCATACAAGTTTATAGTTGTATTTATTCTCAGTATTTAATAGTTTAATTAGTGGACATTCTATTTTATCAATTGTAACAATTATACATTAATTTAAATACACTTTAAATTTAATAATGTTTTTGCATTGATTGATACTTCTGTTAGATTGGAAAGATATTTAAACATTGTAAATACAATATTCAACTAACTATAAATTATTATACATTCATCACATAGATCAGAATTTAAAAAGCAAATGCCATATTTTGTTATTATAGTAAAAGTTTCATATTGTTAAGTGTTTTAAATAGTATTAACTTATTTTATAACCAAACTGCTTGAAAAAAATTCAAAAAGGTAGCAAATAAATTATGAATTTAAAATGATCATAAACTTTCAAAAGTATTGTTTGTAAATTTGTCATGAAAATATTAACGAAAAGATGAAAGTTAACTTCTATAAATTATATAATACATTAGGTGAATCCCAATATATAGAGTTTTAAGATTTCAACTCTAAGTTAATAAAATATATTAATAAATCAAATTATAAATACAAAATTTAAAAAAATGTATAAAATAAATAGTCAGATCTATTGAAATAATCATGTTATGGAGAATGTTAAACCCTGTTAATATTAAATGAGAAATATTTTGAACAAAATGTGTATTTCAATTATTGTAATAATTGAATAGATAGAACCAACTTTTTACAAATTTTTAATTGAGTAATTTAAGTAACTAATAAAAATAGTATTTAAATAAGTACTTTAGTGCTCAAAATTTCAAAGGAATAATTACTTTTAAATTTCCATTGTCATTTTATATAATTGTTTAAAAGTTAAGATATAACATTAATCAATTTCTTTTCAAAAAAGGTCAAAAAAATTTTTTAGGTGATAATTTTGTTTCATATAAGTGCAATTTACTTTAGTCATATTAATTAAAATTAAAAAAAAAAAAAAGCTAGTCGCTATATATTACATAGGAAAAAATATGATCAAAGGATTTTTCATTTACAGGAAATTGGGGAAGACATCAGCAAAGCTCACCCTCAACATCCGTCTGTTTGGAGCCGCCCTTAACCCGCCGGCGACGACGTCTCCGCTTACCAGATGGATTAGCGTTGTCGTCGTCGCCACCGTTAACTTGTAAGTCTTTATTTTCTGTCAGAATGGCATCATCATTGCGCTGGTACAGTGGATTTCTTATAGTAACCATACCACCATGCCTTTGAATAATCACTGGCAACGGCATAGTTCGTGGTGTGTTAGTTGGTATTTGTCCAGCGATGATCTTACCTTCTTCCCTACATGGATCTCTTGTTGATGATTTTTGAGTTATTGTAAAACCAGGTTGAATATTTTCTGAGTTTGTGTCATCTGAAGGACTTCCATTGATTTTTTTACGGCGTCTATGACGTTTACTTGCTGCACCACTCCATTCTATAAGTAAATTTATATTTTATTTAAAAAACAAAAAATATGTATTATGTTTTGTAATACTATTAATATTTCAATTAAAAATAAGTATTATACATTTATAATAGAAGTTAAAATATTTTTAATTTTTATATTAGAAACTATACTTTTTGAAAACAGAAATGATGTACTTGATTTAACAAAATGATTAATTTTAAATTCCATCCAAATAACATGATTATTGTTTGTAAGAAGTCAAAAATAAATAATGATTGATTATTACAAATGTATACAACATAACTAAATGTTGAAAACTATTTTACATTAGCTACAAATTAACAAATTACACTAGATTATTCAGGCAATTTACATAAGTAACTAATCTGCACAAAGAAATACAATGTAATATGGGTATATAAATTTGTAATACTGTATTATACTACTGCTGTATGTAATATATATATTTTTATTGGAAATCAAAATATAAGATGACTAAGAAGTTAAATATATGATTTTCTTTAATAACTACCTGTAGATCCTTCATAATCATAACCATCAGTCTTAACAACCACAACATTGTTTTGAGCATTTTGCTGCATAGTAAAAGGTGACAATGCAGCAGGCGAGGCAAATGGAAATTGTTGTGATGTTGATGCAGGTTTAGGCTAAAACATAAAAAAAAATAATATTAAAATATAAATAAAATTATAGGTAATATCGAATGTTAGGAGTATAATTGTATGAATCACGTCTAACTATAAAACTGACCTTTTCAGTTGATTGTTGAATATCTCTTGGCGGTTTATAATCACAAGGGTCAAGTTTAGTTATAGTAATTCCAGGAGGTAATTGTAATTTTTCAATATCAATAGGAGCAGACGATGAAGATATTTTATTAACAGCTTCATTTATTTGTATAGCAGTTGGACTTGTAAGTGGCATTGGTTGTGATGGTGGTGGTAGAGGGCGAGTGAATACTTGATTATTATTATTTCGTTTTATTAGCACTGTGTTAGGTTTTTGCTGAACAGAATTTGAAGTATTTGGCACTGGTGTAATGTTAACATCTGGCGAACAATACCATTTCATATTTGATGGTAACTTTGGAGCGTTTTTATTAGTGATTAAAACACTTTCTACTGGTTTTGAATCAGGTTGAGTTTCAGGTTGTTGAGTTTCAGGTTCAGTTTGTTTCTTTTTACGATTTCTACTTCTCTTTTTAATGGGTTTTTCTTCTGTACTATTTTGAGGCTGTTTACTATTATCACATAATCTCTGAATTGCTTTAACAGCTAAAAATAAAATAGATACAATATATAAGTTTTATTTTATAAGTAATAAATAAGACATTCCAAGAGGAAAAATGAATAGTTTATAAATTAAAGACATACACTATAGAAGTATAATATTTATTATAGAATTATGAAAAAAAAATGTTAATATTATGTCTTAAAAGAAATTTAAATACGATCAATGAAAAATAAAACAACGAAGCTCACTCTTGATGCATAGTAGGTTACAAGTTAATATGTGTTATGGATGTGTTGAATTTGAATACAATATTTAAAAAAACCAATTCTGAGAAAAAGGGCACCTGTCTCTAATCAGCAGTTTCTTTTAAAACAATTTAGTTCAAAACTAATATTGCATAAATAATTTCTGCGACAGTTCTTAGATGAATTTTCTCAATTAATAAAAAAACGAGTAGAAAAAGTACTAGGGATCTACCAAACAGGATTATCCCCTTGGTACCAATTTATAATTTCATTTTATCTTATTTGAAACATATTTTATGTACCGAAACATGACATCATTGTGAAATCTTCCTTTAACCAAAATATATGATGTATTTTTTTTTTTTTTATACAATATTATTATAGTCAAGATAAATAATAACTGATAATTCAGTTGTACAAATTAAACACAATTTTTAAAAGAAATTATTATAAATGTTCTCACCTTCATTGTCGTATAAAGTACATAACACATCGTCTCCAACTGCTCCTCTAAAAGTAATGGTTACTTTAGAACTATCTGAATCTCTCTTTATTGTTACCATTTTAGCACGATCCACAATATCTTTTTTAGATTTATCATCTAATTTAGTTGATATATTTTCTTTATTGCCATTTCCTTGAGATTGTTTGTTTTTCTTTTTAGAAGTTTGAGTATTTTGCTGTACTTGTTGTTTGGATATTTGCTGTGGCTTAGAATTAGTAACTTGCTTTTGTTGCTGACTCTGTTTTTGCTGTTTGTTTTGATTTTTTCCTTTTTTCTTTTCTTTTTTTAACGCTTCCTCGCGCTTCAGTCTTTCTGTTTCTTGTTTTTTACGTTCTTCTTCAATTCTTTTACGTTCAGCCTCTTCTTCTTCTTTTTTTATTCTCTCCATTTCCTCCTTATTAAAAAAAATTAAATTAAATACGGTCGTTTATTAAGTTAGAATATTTTAAAATTATACTTTTTTTTCTCTACGTCTAGCTTTTTTTGCAGCTCTTTTTTCATTAATTGCTTTGTTTCCTTCAATGAAATTGACTATTTCATCTATAGGCTTTTCAGATAATTCTTTTAGAAACTTTTCGGGTACATTTTCACTATTACATTTCATTTTTTCATTAATAGTTACTTTGGTTACAACTAATGGCTCTACTTTTTGTTGTTGAACTCCACTAACAGCACCTGAACATAAATTAAATTAAATGTATAATTAGTAATAATTACTCTTAACATTTTAAATATAGGTAATATTTAATGACCTTCAGGAAAAAAAAATGTTTAACAATATTTCAAATAAATATTAGATTTAAATTATATATTAATACTTAACAGCAAAATTCAAACAATTATACATTTTTTTTTCTTTTTAATATTTTAACAATTTTTAATATGGGAATAGCTATGAATAATTAACTTATGTTATACATGTTTGTGTTTTAGAAATTTCCAAAATACAATAATAAATGACAAGTCAGCTTAAATTGAAAGAAGTAACAAAAAAGCCATTTTAAGTAGGTTTACAGAATTATTAACTTTTATCTGGGTTTAAATTTGCATCAACCACATACTCTAGAACATCCAAAATAAATGGCAACATAACCAAGTACAAATGTATTTAGTATATGTATAGTATACCAAAACACCTAATTATGATTGGTTATAACTTATATGGTATATTCTCTGATTTTTACGACTACAACACTGATAATGCTTTAATCTAACAATACAAGGGTTTATATTTCATCAATCTATACACTAATCTATCAAGTATCAAGTACAATTGTACTTCAAAAAAACTAAACCTTTCTATACTAACAGAAAACCTGTTAAATCTTACAACATAAATATAATACAAGGTTGAATTAAGGTCTATTTGATATTACACTAAAGAATAGTGTTTTAGATAAGTCAGTACATTAGTTTTTAATCATTTTTAAACAACACTAAACAACTAAATATGAATTAGGTATAATAATATTTATATAAATAGGTCACGTACAGGGTGTCCCGCGAGGATTTACCCATTGCGATATCTTCTGAAACAATGAATATATCATAATTCTGATTTTTTTTAATAAGACACAGGGACAAGAACAACAAGTATTGTATGTTTTAATTAATTTTAATATTTTGGTAAAAAAGTTAAGAATATATTTTTTTATTTAATTATTTTCAAAAAAATCGAAGATAGCCATTTTGTAAAGTTATTTTTTTTGAAAATATTGATGTTACAATATTTTGATTTCATTAATATCCTGATTTTTAATATTTTTTTCTAGTTTCTAGAAAAACAGCGAATTATTTAATACCATGATAGTGGCATAGTGATTTGTGGTAACAAATACAGATAACCTGTATGTATCTTGGACCCACGTGCTCGTACGACAATTCGTTTTTCTAGAAACTAGAAAAAAATATTAAAAATTAGGAGATTAATGAAATCAAAATGTCGAAACGTTAATATTTTCAAAAAAATTAACTTTACAAAATGGCTATCTTCGATTTTTTTTTAAAATAATTAAATAAAAAAATATATTTTTTTAACTTTTTTACCAAAATATTAGAATAAATTAAAACATAAAATATTTGTTGTTCTTGTCCCTGTGTCTTATTAAAAAAATCAGAATTATGATATATCCAATATCTATTATTTCAGGAGATATCGTAATGGGTAAATCCTCACGGGACACCTTGTATACCTACTAGAATTTTATTTAAAACCTAAAGAATAATAAGGTAACATAATTTGAAATATAAATATATGCTTAAAATGTTTTAAAAAAACTTATATTGACATATTTCTACTTACCATTTTTATCAGCTACTGATTGAGGAAGATGTTTAGATGGATGAACAGGAAGTGGTCTATGCACATTCGGTTCTTTTGTTTTTAATCTGAGTTCACCCGTTTGTTTGGCTTTTTTTAATAAATAAAGGTTTCTTAATCGGTCTCTCATTTCTTGATAATTACGACTAACTGGTGCAACAGAAGGCTAAAAATTGTATTTAAATGTTTAACTATTAATAAAATATGTAGGTAATAATAATATATCAAGACATTCTGATTCTTTTATCAAAAACACTTATTGAATCAATTATTGCAAAAACGTCACGAGTGATGAGTCAATTAAGCTTTTGCACTATTGATAAAAACTGTATAATATAAATAAATTTAAAAAAAAAAAAAATAATTAAAGAATAAATACTTATTAAAATATATCATATACTAATTATACAACTAAAGAAGTTTTTATACTCAACACATAGAAAAACATGTCTAGTGTACGTTTCTACTAATATCTCAATTTCATACAATATGTGACTTGTGACGTGTTTCTGCAATCATTGATTCTATTATAGTCAAAACGAAACGAAAATTAACTAACTAAAACTTCTTTAACTAAAATCAACAGTACTTTTACCCAATCCCTAAAATTTCCTAATCATTAAATAATCCGAAAAAAATCTCCTTTAACTCCAATATTTTCTGAGAATAACTCAGTTTTGATTTATTTTAAATTATGTTATTTTTCTCATGTGTAGATTTACTACTGAAATATAGTCATAAGTGTTATTTTTCCCAATAAATGGTATAAAATAATTTTCTGATTTTTGTTTAGGTTTACATTTATTAAATTATACATATATAAATAATAAATAAATACATAGTAATTATGTATATAAATATATAGTTTTTAAAATAAATAATATTTTTTAAATTTTATTTTTTTTTTGGATTACCTACATACACTTTTTTACTGGTCCCTAATTACAGTCGAACTACTACATTACAAAAAATATTTTTTTTTCACTTACTTTAATTCGCTTTAATTTATGTTTACAAAACAAGATAATTATTTTTTTTTAAATTTTATTCGTAAATTTTTTTTTATATTTTATCAATTATACATTAAACATATTAATTTCTGATACAAAAGCAGAATATTTTTTGGAATTTAATAGATTTATGATGTGTTTTATGAGTTGTAATAATTATTTAAAGTTTACATAAGGTAATGGTGGAGATACTCTAAAAAAAATTGGTCAATTATTCTACCAACAAAAACTTATATTCTTATTTTTTATAACTAGGGCTCAGAAGTTGATGACCTAAAAAATTACAAATATTACGATTAAATTAATAAAAATACATTTTTAAAAAATATTTTACTCTATTTTACAATAAAATTATATATAAGTTTATCAAAACTTTGAACTACTACATTTTTGACATAAAAATGACAAAAATGTTCTTAAAATAGGGAAATAAAAAAATTATAAAGATTTGTTTGTGGTTATTTTTAAGTTTTAAGTTATTGTCGTAATAGTCGACAAGAAACGATAAGAAGTGAACTAGTGTAAAATCCGTAAAAATGACTAAAATTTTTTGAAAATAACCAAAAAATGTCAAAAAATGACTTAAAAAGTAATAAACACCAAAAAATGCAAAATAAAAATTAGTTATTCAGATTCAAATGCTAATGAAACAGATTTATGGCCAGGAGAGCATCGTCTAAAAAGCTCAAAAAAAAAAAAAAAAATGCAAAATGCATCAACTTCCGAGCCCTACTTATAACTTATTCCTAATGTACTACTTATCCTGAATTTAATTTTTGTAAATGGAAATACTCCAAATAATATTTTGAATAGGAGGAATAATGGTACTGGTTTGTAATACCCCCACCACGGAGAGTGAAAACTTTATAGCCCCGCCATTTATATAACAATTAATACATTGTCAGTAGCAGATCCTGAAGTCGCCCAGGGGTGGGGGATTTTCATAAATGAAATATTGGCTTTCAGTGAGTTAAACCCCAATATTGAGACGGAAAATAAGTACCATAACTAATAGGTACCTACCATAGGTGTACAATGTACATCACAAATAATCAATAATATAATATTTAAAAAAAAGTAAAAGCTTTAAAATATGTTTAGTAACAACTCCAAATTAAGTGAAAATATTAATAAAATTTAGGTAAGTATAATTGTATCATTACTATCATTTAAATACTTACAACTCCATGGCCAAAAACTTCACAATAACAACAATCACATTGCCTTGGACTTGAAGAAGAACGTTCTGAGCAACTGTCATCTTGACTTGATCGGCCTGAACTACATTCTGATGTTTCATCATGATGATGTATTCGTTTTCCATGTTCATGTTTATGGCATGAATGACCATGGACTGGACGATTGTTTTGTTTAACAGTGGGTTCTGTAGGTTTATTTACTTGTGGATATGGGTGTCGTCTTTTAGGTAACTGTTCTATTTCTACTTTACATGTTACATTTCTGTCTACGGTTGATGGGCATTTTACATTAACCATGGGTTTCGACTTGATTTGAGCATCTGAATTAAGTACCTTGAAAAAAATTAATGTTTTTAGATTAGATTGATAGAATCAAACAAAATTTGGAACATATTTGACATTAAAATAAAATAAACATCACAAATTTTAAAATTTCAATATTAGTTAAACATACTATACAGAGGAAGAATTTTTTATAAACCTGACTCATGAAAATAAAAAAAAAAACACAATGGTTTCCACCTTGTGTTGCAATAATGTTTACAACAGTTCTTTATCTATTCAAATATGTAAATAGTTAAAAAAAATTTACATTTATAATTTTACCAAAATAAATTGTAACATGTATTCAAATAAATAGTAATAGGTACTAAAACCATTTTCAACGCAAATATAATATTATTTACATAAATAGGTTTAACTTCTTCATTGTATAAACAATTGAAAAAAAAAAATTATTACCTTTTTCCCGAGATTTTTAGCTATATTTCTCTTTAATACTGGCTTTTCATCTTCATCATTAAATGTTTCGCCACTATAAAAACATAGCATTTTTTCTTTCATATTAGAATATGAAAAAGTAATTGAATTGATTTCTTCAGCTTCTTGTAAATTGGTACATTTTCCATTCTGTGTACACTGATCAAAATCCGCAGAGGAATTTTTTCGAGTTTCCACCTATATTTAGAAAATCGGTATATTACAATTGTTAATGTATAGATTAAGTATATAAATTGATTCATTACAGTATGTATGCAGTCACAAAAATTAGAAACACCATCATCATCTATATCTTCACAATTATCATTATCTGCTCTTTCCCTAAAAAAAATCATAATAATAATATTAAATCATACAAAAATGCATTTAAGTTAAAACTTACTGATACTCAGGAGCAGGTGATTGAGGTGGAGTTGGGATACTAAGATCTATTACAAAATCATCATTTGGTAACAGTGATGAAGAAAACAAAACATTTTCTTCTTTCATAATAGTATCTTTACATTTTTTTGCTCCCATGGCCCAAACTTCATTACATCTATTCATTTAAATAAATATTAAATAATATTAGTTCAAATTTAATTTATTGTGTTATAAATTTATTACTTGATGTTATGAATACATGTCCTTGCTTCTGCCCATTCTGATATATTAAGTTTTACCTCCTTAACAAATTTTGTATAATCATGGATTAAACTAGCACTCAATAAAGACTTTGACAACATCGGTACTGATAAAATCTATGAAAAAAAAAAAAAAAATACCATTTTAATATAATAATTTAAATTTCAGATTTTAAAACATACTTGTTCTATAAACGTTGTTACAAGATGATATATCGTTCTATCAGCATAAAGTCGACTATGATACAAATATTGATTCATCATTCGCCAAGACAAATTAAATTTTGATAAATGATATTCTTCAATAGGTTTAATAACATCTTTTAAATGATCAGTAGCAGCCATTAATCTTCGATAGCTGTCTAATAAACCTATGGACAAAATAAAAATTATTAATAGAAATCAATAAAATAATTATAAAAACTTACAAAATACAAAGACTTGAGGCATTTCTGGTGTTTCTTTATTCTTTTTTTCTAGTATTTGCACTTGCCTAGACCTTGCTTCTAATACAAATTCCATAACTAGGTTTTCAACATTTTGAAATACATGATAAGAATCACAACTTTTAGATCTAAAAAATTGAATATGATAATTTATTATTTTAACAATAAATTTTTTATAAAATATATTTTACTCGTAAGCGGCTTCTTTAAATATATTATGAGGGGGATAGCGTTCGACCTCAACACCATCCATAGCCATTCGATATACAGTACGAATATAAGACATAAGAGAATTCCATTTTGTTTCCCATTTTTGGACTTCATTTTCTTCACTAGTGGTAAAAAACAATTATATTAGTAACAAATAACAAATTTAAATAAGTTTATCCAATTACTTTAATTCTTTATTTCTAATAAAATCACGAAAGTTATAGCAACAATCCTTGTCTTTTTGATTTAAAAGGTTTCTATATTCTTTTTCAAGCTGAAACCCAAATAAATAAATAATTTATATACTTAAATATAATTAAAGTTCTTTATAAATGTATACATACAAATTATATTTTCTTATACATAAACATATTTCATATTTATTAAACATGTAATGTAAAATAATTTAAAAAGTATCTAGGTAATTATCATTGAATAATAAATAATAATCAAAAACATACAAATATCTTAAGCTTTGAGCTATTTACAATCATGATTTATCATAATGCCTATATTGGCAGATATATGCATATTAATAACAAATAATATTGAATTTAATAAGTTAATAAAATATTTCTGAAAATAATATTTAAATATTCAAACATTAATTTACCTAATACATATTTTGTCTATAATATTTTGAAACTGGAGTTTTGGAAAAAAATACCTTCATAAAAATTAATTATTTTCATTTCCCATTAAATACAAATAAACTAAAAGAATTCTTTAAATTATATTGAATAATTATTTCATACATTATATCACATACTGCCACTTTATCTTAATTATTTGATGAATGAGTAAAAACCATTTTAGATTTAATGTTTTCAAAAGATGTTAAACGTATGTCATTATACTTGGTTTTTAAGTATAGGTACTATTTTATCAGAATCCATTTATAACATTAATAAAAAATTATACATAGGTATTTTTGATAATATTTTCAATGGTACAGAAAAAACTAAATTTCTAACAATTATGTCTTAAAATTGAACACTAATAATAATATTAAACTGCAGTAAAAAAATTTATTGTAAAATTAGAGTACATTGATTGTACACATGATATTACAAAAACGTGTTACGGTTTACATAAGTGCAAAGAGAAAAATATATGAAATTTGCAACTTTGTAATAGCTCAACATTAATATTAGTATGCTTCAAATATATAAATATAATATGTTTAATATATATTTTATAAAAGGTAGTAATGGTAAATGTTTAAAGCCATTATGAACCACACTAATAAGATGAAACAATCACAGGATTAAAACAACTTTACGGACTTAATTGTTTAAATATTTTTGTAGACTTTTACTTAACAAAATGCATAAGAAACAATGAGCTACAGATACAAACCTATATTATTGTAACACAGTAAATTCAACACTGGGAATTTAAATTTAAAACAATAGTATAAATATAACGCTTGCAACAGTTTTTCTTCCTAAGACATTCGTATAATTCAATAAAAAACCTATGTGTTGTTTGTGACAAAAATATAACCCTGCAATAATTAATACCACATGGGATTAGTGTTATTGTAAAAATTAGATTGTATTGTTAAACTTTTATATATCACAAGCACGGTGCAAAGCCGATGGTAACGTCAATAACAGTACTTCTAATCGTCACCAGGCCAGACCGTCTCGTGCCCAACGGCCAACAGTACCGAACGGTACAATTATCGTGTACGAAAAGTATGACACTCGCACGAACAAAAACCGATCGTCGACGGCACCCACCGCCGCCGGTAAGCGGCACATGGACGACTCGTCAACAAACGTCGTCCCTAACCGGACCCCGCTCCCGTCTCCCGAAAAGTCAAAGCCCACGTCGTCGGGCGCCAACGCTACGTACCTTTCCGTGCTGTTGATCCTTCTTTTCATTGTTGAGAACGACAGCGTCTCCGTTGACGTCGAGTCCGCCGCCGCCGATGCTGATGCCGCCGCCGCCGCCATCGCTGCCACCGTTGTAGTCGCCGCAATTGTTGTGTTGCGCCGCCGATTGACAGACGGCCGCTTGCGGCCCGTTCGCACCGTCGGTCGCGTTCACCGCAACGGTAATGCTCATGGTTTTCGGTCGATTTCAAGGGAAAAAAAAAATTACTATATCTCTTGTAACGAAAAAAAGGATTCTCGTATGCGCGCGCGCGTTCGCGTGTGTGTGTGTGTGCGTCTGTGCGAGCGTATGCGTACGGTGGTCGGTGTATATGTATACGACGATGATGATGATATCGCGTCTCGGGGACACACGGGGTAAATGGACGCGATCGGTCACGCACGCACAACAACAACGCGTCGCACGCCTGATAACAGAGACGGAGTTATATGGCGAGCGGATGGCGTCTGCGGCGGTGGCGGAGTGCAGTAGTAGTAGTGGTGGTGGTGGTGTTGTTGTCGGAACAACATCACGACTCCTCCTCTTCCTCCTCCTCCACCACTTCTGTCGTCGGAACGACGGTGCTGCACCGACGACGATATTATTGTTGTAATGTTGTGCCTTGTGCATTTCGTGCGCCCGGCGGGCGGCGGCGGCGTCGTCATAGTGCAGACCGCGGCGCGCACCGGCGCTGCAGCAATAGTGCATAATGGCCATTGTGGCCCATAATAGTGGATAGTGGATTGCTGCAGCTGCCGGCAATGTGTGCTTGGCTCGGTACTCTTCGTGATGCAACAACAATTCGCAAACTTATTTTGTAAACGAGACGGCAACCGGTCGAAGAAATAATATTTTAATATTATGTCGACGGTGCAGTCTCGGTGGTATTTACTGGACGAAAACCTATCTGTACCTATAATGATTTTCGATCGTCACGGAATTTCGCTTTAATCTGTGGCGTTGATTTCGCACAAATAAGGTGTTATGAAATGAGTTATATGTTTTTATGTTATCGTTCGCTTTTGAGCGTTGGCACGCAATTCGCGATTCGACGTCGGTGGTCTGCTAGCCGGCTATTGAACTCCTCGATTATTTGCTAAAATGGATTACATTCCCGAGATATCATAGTGATCTATTGGCTATTACCATTGATTATAAAAAATCAAAACTATTACCTGGCGTGCAATGTTCTAAAACCAAAATACTAATTTTTAAGATTATGCTAGTATAAAATAAAGGTCCTGCGTGCAATGCCACAGTTGCCGTGGTCTGTAACAATGTTACCATTGAAATATGAAAAAATTAAACTATTAATAATTTATAATTTCATCGTTATGTATAAATGTATTATTCAATACCTATTACCCAATATAGGTAATATTATAATATTATAATGTTAATACTTTCGTAGTCGATACCTACCCTATAGTCTGTACAAGTGATTCCGCCGGTTACGGGACACGAATCACCTTTTGTTCCAAAGTCAATTTGTTCATATTGAATCAATTTCCAAAATGTTAGTTTGTTTCAACTTCAAAGAACATTTTTCCTAAACACCAATTGTTCCACGATTATCCACTTCACTATAACACGGCTAAAGATACTTCCTATCTACCTATAGGCTATATTCTATAGAGCAATAAATCATACTATTCATACTATAGAGTATAGAGTATCTAATATCTATAGCCCTGGTCAATAGCCATTAGCCAATATTTATTTGTTTCAGAACAGATAGAACATAATATAGTGTATAATAATACTAGATTATAGTAATATAAGTAATTACTCTGTTTCAGAGGCGATAGGTAAAACGTAAGTAAATTGGAATCCCTGAGGCAGTATCAAGTAAGTGTTGGCACCCATCTATTAATGCAACTAAAATTTTTATTTTTTCATACAATAGAAAAATCACGAGAAAATATAAAATCGATGAAGTTCAAAAACTTAATAATAACAATAACAATAGTGGTCAGTAAAATAACTAAAATTTAAAATTATATATAAATTATAAATCCATGTTTAAACAACAGATAGTTAAACATATAAATTATTAAGAACATTTAAAGCATTAGTTTTAACTTTTAATGCGAAGAGACACACTAAAAAAAAACAAGTGTAGATCGTAGAAATAATACAGGGTGGTTTTTTTATCGTTGAACACTTTGTATTCGATAAAAAAATCACCTAGTATATTGGTTAAAAGAAGAGCTCTAGCACTCTAGACTGTGAGGAGGAATGAATTTGTGACAGTATTTATTTTATAAAAATATAAAATGGAATATTAAATAAATTTAAATGACGAGTGTTTTTAAGAGGAATACGGAAATTAATTAGGGTGAACCAGTGGCGGTTATACATGATGTTCAAGGGGAGGGCGAAAATGGGGAACTCCCCCAGAGCATTATTATAAATATTATATATATATAAGTACTAACGTAAAATATGATGAAAGAAGAACCCAAGGGGGGGGGGGCGAACCACCTATCGCCCCCCCTTATAACCGCCACTGGAGTGAACTAGGCGAAAATTTCAGGACAAATATAATATGTTTTACACTTATTTTAGTCTCTATAACGATATGACGTGATTTTTAAAACAAAATAAAAATTGTTGTAAATATAAATAATTGTATTTTAAAAAGCCGTTCTAAGTGAAGGGGTCTTTGCCCTTTGACATTGCCATTTGCCATGACCTGTCAATTGTCATCCTATATATCTAGGTACCTACTATATATAATATCTCGTATTAGTCACGCGACTAATTTGTTCTTTGACTTGTTGATTCTAAAACTCATACTCCAATGTTAATATATTTAAAAATTAAAATTTGATTTGTACCTTACTTCTTACTCCATACTCCTTAGATCTATATAATCTTAGAATTGTACTAATGGATTTTTATCATTTTATGAGGGACAATATTTATAGTGTACCAATTCCATGGTGTATTTTTCCTATGGGGTATTTATTCTATGGGGTATTTTTTCATTGAGTATTTTTTCCTCGGGTATTTTTTTTTTACCGATTACCCAAGGTTTAAATATACATATATTTACGTATATTTAAGCCATACGATTACCAATCAGCCCACTATACCATGCGAGTAGTACTCAATACACAGCACACTCAGGCATGTATACAAAAAAAAATTTCGAGGGGGGGGTTCATAAGAAAATGTAAAATAATTAATATTTATCAATGAATGATGATATAAGTAAACTACACACCTATTAATTTTCGGAGGGGGGTGTTGAACCCCCAATTCCCCCCTTGTATACGTATCTGAGCACACTATTGTGACGGATTATTCAGACAACAAAGTTATCATGTCCATTTACGATTACGAATTCAAAATTCATTAAACGCTTCATCTAATTTACCTTATGTCGGAGTAGTTTACCAATTAATGATATAAATTAAAATCAACCAAAATAGACAATCTACATAACGTTTACCTACACTAAAACAGGGTATAGGTATGCCTGATTATCCAACTATCATTCTCATACTCTATATCAATAACATCCAGATTCTCGCTTTCATTTTCCAATGCAATTATAAGTATGTACGACGACTATGACGTTAATGGCTATCTGAGACTCAACCCATAGACCATAAGTTCTTAACCGGGGGCCCATGAACCCCTTGGGGGTCTGTAAATGGATACTCGGGTGTCCACGGAGTGGCTGTGAAATTTTTAAAAATAATCCAAAAATAAATTTGTTTTGATAGCATTTTTAAGATAATGATAATAATGTCATGGCGGCATTCTGCAACTTGGAAAATAACAATGTTTTTTTGTATAAAATTTATTTTAGATTTAGTTATAACTTATAAGTAGTATTATGGTATTAGATTTATTATTAAAAAATAATGAAAATAATATATATATTTTTTGGTGGGGAGGTCCATGATTATATTTTATACTTCGAAGGGGTCCATGGACCAGAAAAGGTTAAGAATCTATGCTAGACCATATCTTAGTCCATTAAGTTGCAGAATGCTGCCATGACATTATTATTGTTATCTTAAAAACGCTATCGAAAAAAATTTATTTTAGGATTATTTTAAAAAAATTCACAGCCACTCCGTGGACACCCGAGTAACCATTTACAGACCCCGGTTAAGAACTTATGCTATAGACAAACAAGTGATTGGGAATAACCACATCCATACCAAAAACTTAACACTTAATGCCTGTATGTTTGAGTATGCTCAGCTTTCTTTTATCTAAACAGTTTAGCACCAATCTTAAAACTAAAGTACAAACATACAAATCTCTTCTGAACAGTAAAAAATCTAAATTGGACTTACGGAATACAGCTTTGAAAACATTAAAAAATCTAAAATTAACAAAATCCAAGAGTTGCAAAATATTACACTTGGATGTTCTTCCAACGCTTTTCCATATATCTCAAACTAAACACTACTATCACTCAGTGGCGGATTACACATTTTTTCGTCATGGGGCAGTTTTTTTTTGGCGCCCCCCACCCCCACTACTCAACTAGTATATATATAAAAAAATATTTCAACTTTAACTGGACAAATCGTCAAACTTTTGACTGAAGTTGTGACCTATAAGGATACTTTTTTTTAAAAATGTTTTCAAATAACTACTGTCAGTAGGTAACTTATAATAAACAATAAAAACATTATACATTTATAAATTTATATACACACAAATATTTTAAAAAA
>VUJU01001342.1:0-21951 GCA_009835225.1 Aphis craccivora | reverse complement strand
CGCAGAAGATTACAGATAATCGAGAGTACACTGTATTTGTTTTAAATAAGTCACTTATTTAAAAGTGACAACACGGATACAATTTATGAATATTTATTATATTGAAAGAAGAAACAAGAATACTCATAGATAATTAACTCTTAAAAATATTAGGTATATAAAAATCTTATCAGGTATACAAATCTTAAATTTTTATTTAAATAGCAGTTATATTTTACTAACAAAATAAACCTAAAATTTAGTTTCAAGTCATCAATTACTACGTTTAAATGATGGCGTTAAAACGGTTTGAAATTAAATCGTTTTGAAATTAGAACCCATTTATGTCATGTATGCCACTTTAAAGCGGTTTAAAAAATGTAAACCGTTTTAAAAGTTAAATCGCTCGCGCTAAGTAGTTAAGAACTTAAAACCGTTTTATATGCTTAAACCGGTTTATCAAATGTCCATATAAACGCGGAATATGTTTTGCTTTAATTATTATGAAAATTTAAAATATGAATCAATCCATTATTAGTTATTTACTTGGAAAAAACGACTAAAGTCACGGAGAAAAATAAAAATTTTAAAACGGTCTTTAAAATATTTGGTAAACCGATTTAATATATTATGTTCGTATATAAACATCTGAAAACGGTTTAAGCTATACCGTTTTAAATAGTATTAAAACGATTTAATTTCAAACCGTTTTAACGCCATCATAAAAACGTAGTATATTACAATGTCTAAAATTTTAAAACACACTTACCCAAACGTTTTCCGTAACGGTAGAACAGTAGGCCTAAGCCTACTGTTATACCACTGGCCAGACAAATGAATTGAAGTTTAGTCATGTTAACAAAATTTGTTATTATAAATTATATATAATATATTATTTAATAATAAGTGCGACGTAATGATTATTCAATGTGAACAATTAATAATTTCAAATCAGTGTTTGTTTATAGCAATCGGTTGTACATGGTTACGTAATATTTGTGAATGGCCTTAATCGGGATTAAATATGAGTGAAAGAAACAAATCGTAGACAATTAAAAAATTACGCCAGTTATTTAGATTTATTAAATTTTAATATTTTAGGTTTAAAAACAAAAATTTTTAGGAATTACTAACTACCTATAATAATTTACAAAATGTTCTCGATTTTTATGAATTTTGTCAAAATTTTAACTTCAAATGCTTATAAAATAAACGTTGCGGCTACAGATTTTCGATATTTATTAATTAAAAATTAACAGCTATAGGGAACATTGTATTACATTTTTAAGCATTTCTATCCTGTAAATAATTTTTAATCGTCATCTATGTATAAATAAACTAAAAAACCAATAGAAAATGTCTTATGCCTACAAATGCTCAAAAATAGTTGAAATATTTTGAAAATTTTATTTTAAATAAAAAATGGTAATATAAATATTTGGTGAAATGTTTAAGACAAGTATGGATTGTGCATTTTTGAGCTACATAAAAAAAAAAAAAAACAAAATCAATTTTGTCAAAAATTGAATTTGTGTAATTTCCATTTTTTCTCATTTTTTTTTTGTTTTTTTTTTTGTTTTTCCCGACCATAAAAATAAGTAGGTATTGAGAATTTTTAAATTTCATCCATCTAAAGTATAAACTTGATCGAATTTGGTATAAAACCACCCACTCCAATTATCGAAAATCAAAACATTTTATCGACAACTTTCGTGCACATAAAAAAACACCTTGATAAAATCAATACATTCATATCTCCATTCTCCACTCAGAATCTAAAATTCCGTACCTATAATTTTATACAATTTATATAACAATATAGTTCTTTTTTCTTTTATCTAATATTATATTGTTATATTTGAACTAGTGGACTAGAAAAAACAATGTGAACATTTTATACTTTGTAAAATATCAAGATAGATTTATTTAAATAAATAATATTTTGTCAAAGTTTCTACCACTTTTTTTTTCTTTTACATGTACATATTGACTATTAATTATTACGGCTATACTATATTATTAAAAAAAAAACACTATTCATTGGCACCTAATATTGGAGTTTTCACATTTTTTTTTTTTAAATAATGAAAATATAACCGAGTAAAAAACTTATCCTAATTTATTTTTACGACTATACGAACTGTAAATGTATAGCCATTATATGGTCAAAAGGCATTGTCCTAAGTGCTTTTCAAAAACTTAGTGGTAACTCATCCTATTAATAGGTAATGTAAGAAGTTTTATTTTTAAAAGGGTTCTTATACTTTTAAGAAAATTAAATAATGTATTAATGTTTTCATGTCCACTCCTTATTGTAACCTATGATATAACATGTGTATGTATCTTTAACATTCAATTATGTTCCTATTTTTTATTCCTAAATATAAACAAATTAGCTGTAAAAAAATCAGTGCAAAGCGACTTCAGTGAAGGATTTCTTTAATCAACCTAACATTCAGTAATAAAATATACAATTATATTGTAAATATTTAATTCATAAATAAATTATGTAGTAGCATTGATTATAGAATACGGTAAAATGGTAATACCTAATATATAAAAAAAAAATCACTAATAACTTTATATTGCTTTTTATTGTTGAACTCGTTCTATTTTTATCAATACATCGTTGAGTATAAGATTTATTATTAAGCATTCAATATTTACCTTTTTCTTCAGAATTGTAAATAATGTATAATATTAAGTAAAGTATAGCTAGTT
The DNA here is from genome assembly GCA_009835225.1 of Aphis craccivora. Lineage (NCBI taxonomy): Eukaryota > Metazoa > Arthropoda > Insecta > Hemiptera > Aphididae > Aphis > Aphis craccivora. The sequence goes on along the minus strand of VUJU01001342.1, from coordinate 19,251 downwards.
GACTATAGCGGCCAACGGGAGTGGCCAAACGGTCGATCGTAACCGATCGACGATTACACACTATTTAAAAGTCGATCCCCCACTTGTTAACATTTATTATTATACATTTTTAGTAATCCCTTTATAATAAATCCACTATCGATAATTATTCTTGTAATCAATATAAAAATATTTTATTTTAAAATTATGGCCACATTTGGCCTGTATACTTTATTCTCCTATGAATATTATTGTTAAAGATAATAAATTAAAAGAATGAATAATTAAAAACTAAAAATATAAGTATATAGGTATTACAGAAATAAAAATACTAAAAGTGTATAATCGACGGGTTGTGTAATTATTTTGTTTACGTTTTATGTTTAACTCTACAAAATTCATAAATTACCTATATATAGAACCGCATTGCTCTGCCATTCGCCGCTGATTTTCATTATGACATTTCATTTCACATATCTAAACCGTATTATTGAATTTCTGTACATTAATTTTATTTAGTATCATATTACAAATATATTGTATAGTATTTGTAAAATTATATAATAATATATAAGTGTTATGTTAGTACCACTGATAAAAAAAATTATTTTTTATTTTTCATTTTCTTATTAATTTTGTTTGTTTTGTCTCACAAGTACAGTAACACAATATGGATAGGTAATATATTGGTTTCATTTAAATTCAGTTGTTGGTGTATTCAATATAATGTTTACTATAGTATATACACTTGACAAATATTCAAATAAAATAAAATCGAAACCAAAATGTTCTTACTCAAAATATAACTGAACTTAGATAATAATATGCCATGAATTGAGTTATTCAAAATGAAAACGATAACGATTATGTTCTATTACTAAACACTAGGTTCAAATAACAAGAAATAAATTATATAATATTTATATTCTTTTCTCGCCAAATATTTTGTTTTTCATTCGTTCGTTTACACACGTATTTTTTAAAAAGTTAGATAGGTACACACGTTTGCGAGGTATTTTAACGTATATTTTATATTCAGCGGAGCGTTTCATATGATGTGGGTATGACGTTGCCATTTTATGTGATCTCGGGTCATAAATAAAAATTTTAACACTATAATTTTCTTTATTTAAATCACTAGCTGTCTTCAACGCGTACACCTACCGATATTAGCTGGAGATATGAAAATAAGATTATTCGATCTAATGAACAGTGTTCTAACGCGTACAATATAGCGTATGTGAAGAAAGAATAAAAAATAAAAATTACGAAATCGATTTTTGTCGAAAATACTCTTTGAGTGGATGTGGGGATGGGGGTAGGGGAGGAGAACCAACTCGCGATACAATAAAAGTATAACCGACCGCTCTACTTGGCGTTTGCCGCCCTGAGCGCGTTGACGCCCGAATAGGAGACCTTGAGCACGGACAAGAACAGTGGCAAGTTGGCTATGAACACCTTGCCGATGGTCAACTGCAACGGCGTTTGCGTTCTGGACATGACCATCATCAGTGACCGTCGGAAGCGCACGGGCTGCGAATACCACGCTGCCGAGTACGAGGCTCTAAGTAAGCCCATGTGTGCTTCCTCGACCATGCTGCCGTACATGCAGAATATGAACAGCTCGGCCAGGTAGTTGGAGAGCGTCAATAGGCCTTTGGCTATGACGAACCGGTTGCCCACGAATATCATGTTGAAAGCCGATAGGCAGAAGTAGAGCGTGCTGAACATGAGTTCCAGCAGTATGATGTACCCGTAACTCTCGTTCAGTTGGTCCTTGAAGTCGATCAGCCGGTGGTGGAGCATCACGCAGCTCTTCACGTGGTCCAGGAGCTTCTGGTCGGTGGTCTTGCCGGTGGACATATCGTACTCGACGATCTCGACCGCGTGCTCGACGTAGGCGGACAGTATCTGGAACTCGGATATCATTTGGCTGACGAAGAACGAAAATGAACACATGATGCCGGTAATGATGAACTTTACGATCATGACGATCAAAAACTGTATCACAAACGAAAATGCATATGTCCCGATCTGTAAAATGTATAATGATATTATGCGTATTGTGAGGTAGGTAGTACTTGCAGGAAAATCGATATTATTGGTAGGTATATTATAATATATTATTTAAAAGAAATAATGTATCCACATCATTCTGCTCACTACTGGTATACCCGCAGTTTGAGAACGTCACAGATAATAAATTCGAGTAATTATAAAACTACATTGAAAATAGAATGAACACAATGATATAAGTATCTTATATTTTGAAATATATGCTTTAAATGATTGTTTTGTTTATACAAATATTAACGACTGAAGCGAAAACAATACATTTATGAAAATTATTATTCAAATATTTGTAACCTTAAATAGGTACAGTTCAAAATTAAAAAATAAATATCAAAATATTTGTAAGTACTTTAAATGCTGCTTTTAACCTTTATTTTAAATATTTTTAAAAATTAATTAAAATAAAAACAATAGTATTGTCTTAGAAATAACACACAATATATATATATACATATACATACATATAATCCATGGAATAAGACAGTTTTATTATTTATTAAGTACTTGCATATAAAAGAAAGGTTTTTATCAAATAATAGTGAACTGTTTAAAGTTTCTACTGTTAATATTTTAGGTAATAGAAAGATGTAAAACATAAACCAATTACTTCAACATTTTATTTTCAAACACTGCAAAAAAAAAAAAATTGGCTCAACAATGATAAATTATTATTTTGATTACTGTAAGGTCGATTTATAATGAATTTCGTAATATAATTTATAATCTTTTTAATTTGGAAAAAAACTGAATCAAGGAGAATCGAAAAAAAATGAAGAAAAGTGTCTTATATAGTATCTCAAAAAATCAAAAACATTTTGAAGATTATTTTATGTATAGAAAATGCTAAAATATTCGGTGAAAATGTCAAGTCCATTTGTTTTGTCCTTTGTGAATTACAGCAAACTTACAAAAAAAAAGATTTTGTCAAAATCTGGGGTTGTATATAATAGTTTTTTTTTAGATTCTGTACAAAGCAATGAGTATATCGATTTTTCAATGATGAGTGTTTTTTTTCTGTTTGTCATCACCTTTTGGTGATTTGAACTTCGGGAGAGATGTCTTGTTGTAAATAAGATCTTCATTAAATACTTTTGAGGTTAAACGTAATATTTCCCAGTATTTTTCAAAATATTTTGAAATTTTGTCAAAAAAATATATAAAATGTACAAATTTTTAACTAAAATTTGAAAATTAAAAATTAATTCATAAGTATTAGATGTTTTAAGTTTTTAAGAAGAAATTAGATATTTAAACGAAGAATGACGATTTTAGTTTTTTGTAATTTAAAAATATTATTCGCGGCCTTATGGGTAATTGTAATTTTTAACGTATATAGTATATTATTATATTTTATACGGGAAATATTAATATTTTAAAATGCAAATATTTACACAGACAATATTAATTCAACCTACCATAATACATTGAAATTATTGAAAAATAGGATTTAAGATAGTTAAGTTTTAGGATTATGCATGAAAGAATATTTATTGTACTTTATACTATATTTACCAAGAACGAATGCTGCTGTGAATAAAAAAAAATTAAAATGTTAGTACCTATCCAACAAAGAGTATTTGTATTGTGTAGATCGGCGTAAATATAAAAATTTGAAAAACGTTTTGTTTTTATGATATACCCTATTTCTCTATAAAAAAGCATTCATATATTGTATAAACGCAAAACCTTATTTATTGTATTATATTTTATGATTCTTCTCATCAAGTAGTTGAGGTAGATACAAACGGTCTGCTATTCAGTTTAGCATGACATTTAAAAAATTTACGTTTTATATTTAATGACTATTGCATAATCTATGAAAAACGCTAGATGGGTTTATATAAAAAAACAGAAATTAAAATATTTATAACAAGAAAAGAAAATTACGATTAATAATGAATTAATTATATATATTTTAAATATTTTATACTAAAAATGAATTCTATAAAATATTGATTACTCGATAACTATATATATACAATCATTATAGTTCATTCTAGGAAGAACTGTTTTTGGGACAATTTATTTATTATACTATTTAAATGCTAGCTAAATGTATTTTTTAAATATTTCATGCACATGTCATAAACAGTATAAACTATAATATTCCAACTTAAAATGCTTTGCAAGCTAATTGTCAAACTTGGAAAACATTTGTAAATAGTTAGTTGATAATATAATCGTCGGCAGATTATCTAATGTTCATAAAAATAAAATGTAATTAAATTACCTTTATGTAGATCGATAAAACTACCTACAATTTAACAAATCTATAATAAAATATATGCCTCTTTAATACCTTGATTTAACCAACAGTGTTTTCGTAAAAATATAAAAAAAAACTGTAGGATATAAACTCGTTTGTGGATTTAAGGCAATAAATTAATTATTCGTATATACCTACTTCCTTATATTCACTCTTCAAAGTGCCACTGAATTACCTGCCTAAATATTAACTTAGTCGGGGTAATACGATTCATAACAAACTCTATAATGCTGTTAATGTATAATCAATAGTAAAGAAAAAATATGTAAACAATTAATTTTTGCATTCACCTGAGTAGTGTCGCCCGGGAACCACAGTACCACCATTTGAGTGCTCTGAGAACCCAACTTGACGTCGGTGAGACGGGCGGCCGTCAGCGGCACCATAGCCGTGGCCGGTATTTCGAACAAGACCAGCGTGAGATACGAGACCATCACCTTCATCGTGAATTCGCCGTAAGACTTGCGTATTGCCGACATCTTGCGCTTGAGAGTGTCGGGCATGGGCCTCTCGTAGCCGGGAAACTCGTCGACGATCATTAGAAGCATGGCCCGGTTGAAACGTTTCGTCCGGATGGCGAACGTGATGATAGCCAACAGGAACACGCATATCACGAAATACGTGAACGATTCGAGCGCTTTTTTGTTGTCGGCGATTAGCACCGAAGTCATGGTCAGTACCGACGTGATCATGATCGTCGACAACTGGACGGACCTGAGCACCGTTTCGATCCTGGACAGGCGGTCCGAGGTTGAGTCGAAAAACACGCTCCATCTGATGCAAAACTTTTGGAACGGCGTCAGAACGAAACTCTCAGGCTGCTGCTGCATCGCGTCTACGGAGCCAAACGACGAACGGCCGACCATAAATAAACATTAAGCAACAATGTAATATACGACTACATACTCGCGATATTAAGTTTGAGTACCATCAGCTACCTATAATATGTAATATATTATAGTAGTATGTACAATAATCGTGACATAGGTATTTTATTAAACGATATATTGCTGTGGCATGATCATAATATACGAGTAAGTATATAGTATAAAAAAAATATCTATAGTTTCACTAAATATTTATATACGTTTGAAATATTGTATTTAAAAACGTCCAATAGCTACAAATGCAATAATTTGAAAACGTTTTTAATATTTACTTGTCCACGAAAGCCCGTCAAAACTTAAATATTTCGAGGTAGGAATATATTTTAATATACAAGTATTTTATTGTAATTGAAAACATTGTATCAAAAAAAAAAAAATTAGCATTTAAGTACATTTGAGTAGAAAATCAGTCGAAAAAGGTCCTATAATATGTTCAAATATGTTCATTTGTACAAAATCACAAAATTGAAATTTGTTATTATTATTATGTGTAGTTTTAAAAACCACTTCTACTGTAAGAATCTTAAAATTAAGAACTAAGCTATAGAGTATAGGCTATTATTAAAATTTAATTTCAATTGACAAAAAAATGAGGTGTAGTTGCAAAACTCTGAGTGTTACAAACTTTCAACAACAGAGTTTTTATCTGTATTTTTTTTTATTTTTTTTTGACAAACTACTTTATGCAACTAATCGAAACACTCATGATTTTTTTTTATTTAATATTTTTGTACTTTTAATGTAACAATAAAATAAGCATATAAGTAATATGTATTTCTATGTTGTAATTGTAATGTATGTTCTTTTAGCACTTTTCGACAGTGAGATTTTAAAAGTTCAAGAGAGAGTTTCCTCCACAAACCATTAAATTTCCTTCAAAAATTGCTATGAATATATAATATGGTTTTTGAAAATCAGTGTTTTTTCGTGTTACTGGGAAAAATTGGCTTGAGCGGGATATTCCCCCTAAACTTTTAAAATCTCGCTGCTTAAAAGTGAGCAGAACATATAAATACATACTACTAAACTACTTATATTATATTTCTAGAATAGTGAAATTTTTTTTTTTCAAAATGTTTTTTGAATTGCAAAAAATTACTTCAATACTCACTTTACAGTTTTAAATATTCACCTTTTATGAATCACACTGTCGACAAAACGAGTGCAGACCTAGCTAGTTGACCGTGTAAACGTTTGTTTGAACACCTAGGTACTGAATTCCTTGACGATATGAGTTATAATATCCTACACATTCTTTTGTCTCTAACTATATAATATAATAATACGTCCATGCCGTACTATATCGATTATGGTCATCCAGAAATATTCTTCAAATAGATATTATAATATATATCCAAAAGTATTATTTGTCTTAGTTGTTTGTCTTTTACCGTTTGTGTTGTTGTAACACGCGCATAATATTCCGTAAATTGTTACGTAGAAAATCGTTCAAGTCGAATATTTGGTGTGTCAAAAACTATTTTATATTCTTACACCTACTGTAAAATATAACAAGACCCATAATAAAAAAGACACGATTTGTGTCACTGTGGCAAGGACTTTATGTAATATGTAAATTATTAATTTAAATAAATAACAACTAGGTATCAAAAACTTTTTTTTCATCAATTACGATATGTTTAATTTAATGTATATAATTTAAACTAAATATAGAAATCGTTTGTTATCACTAGAAAATAATTTATTGTAAGTGTTTCAAAAAATGTCGAACTACAGATTAAGCAACTTTTAATTGTAAAACAAATTCAACGATCACTTTAATCATTTATTTTATAATGTTTATTAGTTGTTTTTTTAAATATATCCTTATTTTATTATTGTTATTTTTATTTTGAGTTATCGAATTGAAATTTCGATGAAAAATTAATATTATAAATTCACCATGCACTAAGAAAGGATTTTAAAAATTTTGATTTTGAATGGTTAAAATCGATAAAAATAAGTTTGTTTTATTATTATTATTATTTTTTTTTTATAATTTGTTGCTATTGTTTTTAATAAAAACTAGTAAGTTGTAATAATAAAGTGATGAATGTGTCAACACATAAATCAGGTTGTTATATCAACTATATAAAAACCACGAGACGACACATTATTGTATCTTATCCAACGTAGAAAAAAAAATTGATAAAACTTTGAAACTTAAAAGTTAGAAATTATAAACTTACGTACACATCTTGTAGGGTCTGCTAATACCCTAATAATAAAAAATAAAATAATAATATGCTAATATCTTACCTGATAATATACTGCTCACATAATCATGAGGAAGTCTTACAGGCAACGCTAAGTTTTATGGCTATAATAATATAACCTGACTAACTCACTGACTGATAAACGTAGAGCCTGAACAATGATAGATCGAGGTTTGCAACTTACACAGTACATTCGTGCCACAAATTTAGTGGACAATAAGAACAATTTTTACAAAATTCATATTTTAAAGTCGTGCTTGCACAAGTTTTTTGAGATTCAAAATGGACAATGAAAATGTCTAAGTTTTGAACGTCGTTAAACTAAATATTAAACAGGTAACAAATTCAACAAACTTTGAACCATGTTATAGAATTGGTATTTTTAACGGTCAACGAAGTGCAGTCAGTAGGTTAGTTGCATCCCAAAAAAAAAAAATTCAAAAGGGGTCATAGCCTATTTGCGTCCCGTAATACCTTTTTTTATAACCTAATTGCGTCCCGAAAATATAGATATAATCGATATCAATAAGTTAATAAACAAAAGCATTGATATTTATTTTAATTTAGAAAATTGTTATGTGTATAAAGTTTCATATAATAGTTATTATTAGTTCCATTCAAATATTATATAATATAATATATATATATGGGGTAATATTATATATATATAATTTAAAATAATAACAAATTCATATTTTTTACATTTTGGCATAATAAAAAAAATCATGTATTCAATTTAAATATCGTAAGGTATAAATTTAAAATAATAAAAAAATTCATTTAAAAATAATTCATATTTTGTACATTTTGTCATAATAATAAAATTCATATTTTTTACATTTTGGCATTATAAAAAAATGCATGTATTCAATTCAAATATTGTTAGGTATAAATTTAATATGATAAAAAAAATCAAATATGGTATATAATGAAATAATAATAAAAAAAAAAAATGCAAATAATGAATTCAAATATGGTTAGGTATAAATTTGAACGAAGTATTTATTAAAAAATTTAACGGAGAAATATCTTTTTTTTTTAAACTCAATTTGTTTATTTAGGAATTCTAATTTTAAATATTTTTTTTTTTATATACCGATTTGTTTTTGAAGTGTTAATGCTATTAATTATTACATCGATTTTAGTAACACGATACTATCGACTTTAGTGATTTTAGTAGTAAATATCGATAAAAATTATACAGCCGACTTGCGTCCCCAAAACGGGACGCAAGCTACCGGTCAAATTTACTACCTGTAAAATATACCTTTTTTGGGACGCAAGTAACATGCAGCCGAAGTGTGCAGGGTTAGCTAGTTATAATATATTAAAATAATTGTTTAAAATGTATAGTTAAGTAATCGCCAACGACATACCTCATAATGTGTAGGTATATAAAAACGACGATGAATCAATTATTAATGTCGACGTATAATATGTGATGTGAAAACGGCCCGGTGCTTTGAATGGTCCTTTAAAGTTTGAAGTATAAATCACTGCATTCTGATTACGACTGATGAACTTAATCTTGAGACTAAAGTAGTTAAGATTAAATTTAGTTAAAACGTATAAAATAATAATAATAACCAATAGAAAAATAGTATAGTAGTCAATAGCACGTTGATTGGCTGTATGATACAAAACCCACAGAATGCTATGCCCAATGTTGTTGTTTAATAATCATTATTATTTATATTCATTTAACGACGTTTGAATATGATTATCGTATTATTATATAATATACCTACCTATTTCTTGGGTGTAAGAATATAATTATATTAATGTGAGAAAAAAAAATGTTATTATTATCTATATTTATGAGAATTTATAAACACCTTAAATTATTTTATTTTGCGTAGATATAACTAGTATAAGGTACCTATGTATACTTAATAACATTTTATGATTTTAATAATAAAACAAAGAAACAGCCCCATAATTTGCAAACAACTATACACGGCGGTCGAGCACGCTGATGACAGCTAGTAATAAATAAATACAACTAAAATATTTTGAACCAATAATTTTTATGAATTTATTTTCCATAATTTTCAAACTAAACATTAAAATGTATAATCATTAATTTAAATGAACTTAAAATAATAGCATTGAATGATACTTAGCTAACAAACAATACATGTATCTTAAATATCGTATTGGTATCTCCTTAGCTGTAATACCTACTCGTATCTATAATTATTTGTAATTATTACTAGGCAACTAAATACTTCACAACAATGTGGGAATGGGGAGCTTACATAAAATGCATCATCACTATAATACGAAACACGTAATTGTAATATTAATTGATTTTAATATTGTAAATCATGTTTAATGTTTGCGTTTACTATTCTATTTGAATTTTTACTATATTTAACAATAAGATATATTACAATTTACATTTGTCGCGTATACAATTGTTTTTATATGTATAATGATCATTGATCATAAAAAATAACACCAAAAATATTTAAATTTGAACTATCTCACGGAGATTAAATATAAATTACTTGTTTAACATATAATATTTATTATTTTATATTCACAAAAAATAATAATAATAATCATAATAATAAACAAAAAAATTAAAAAAAGAATTGTTTATGCAACTTTAATGGTTTTATAAAAAAAAAAAAAGTACTTAAACACAAAAGTCAATATTTTGTTAAGAATCTTTTACTTATTATTAAAATTAATCCAAAAAGTATAAACCTATAGGTGATTTTAATTTGTATAAACTATATTATGATAAAAATGTATACTTATTCATACAATTAATAGGTATTATGTTTATATAAATTCAAAATGAATAAATATTATTATAGTATATTATTATTTTTAACCTTACATATGATTTGAAACATAATAACCATAAACATTATTTATACGACCAGAAATATTAACACAAACAGTTAATTTATTTATTTTTCTTGTAGCTTTTTTATGGAATAATATGATATCTATATAAAAAATAATGTTGACTTGTAGTTAGTTCACAGATTGTACCAGATTATCGTGTACATGTATTTATAAATAAAAACTGATATAAGAACAATAATATTACAACTCGTGTATTTTGTCACTCTTTTTCCTTCAAATATTTTTGTCGTTAATGTCGCTATTATCATTACACAACGTCGTAGTAACTGTGACGTTCTCGTTGACCAGAGTATCATCATTCGTATTACCGTTATGCACAGATTTGAACAATGTCGATTTATTGCCAATTGTAGATTTTCGATTAGCTTTTGATCGCACAGTCAATTTGTGCCATGTGACCACTCTCACCGAAGCTACAGACTCTCCAACACCCTGAAAAAATGTAAACAAGAACATATTAAATGTTTAATCTCCATGAAAATAATATTTTTGTTTTTTATTTTAAAACTATTGTAAGTAGTTTATACTTTGAATTTTTGAAATAATAATTATTTATAACCACACAAAAGGATAATAATACATTGTTTTTAGTATTTCTCATGTAGGAACGCATAATATATTATTACTATGGTAATGGATTTATGGAAAAGTGCATAAAGCAGCTATAAAATAACTAAATTAAAGTTTAAAAGATGTACTTAACCTTACCATACCATAACAGCGAAATTAATTATTCTCTTAATATACGGTCTACAACAATTTTACGCACTAGTTATTTAATTATAAATATGAATAGGAAAAACATACAAGCTAGTTCTCATAATTTTTACTATTTAATTTATTTTTTTTTAAAGAAAGTAGTATTTTTTTTTTCAAATTCTGTTTGTCACATTATTTAAAATACCATCTCAAGAATAAACAAACACTGATATTAAACCAGAACACATTTTTTATATTTCTTTAAAACTATGGAATTTGTGACAATTTACCTCGTTGATTTGTAGTTTATACTTACATAATCGCGAAGTCGATTGTCTCAGATAAATGAAATAATAAACCACGTATAAAATATTAATAGTATTTTACGAAAAAAAATTACACACAGACGTAAATTTCACTTTTTTGTCTAAACGTGGCCGAGATAAAAATGAATATATTTATCGTGTTAATATACAGTTCATATTATAAAGGACATAAATCTAAAATACCACAGAGTTTCAGAGTTATTAACTTTGTGAAAACCAACCCATGTGACAACTAGCACCGGTTTACCAATGTTTTGTGTTCTATTATATTATATACAAGTATAGGCTATGGTTGAGATATGCGCATAATTATTACTATTGTATTATTTATTAGGTATTTTAAATAATTTTATACATTTTATATTTATCTCTCCAAGTGAAATACATTTTATCTTTTTATTTTTCGCAGTGTTAATGTTATAACAATGCTATTATATTATAGTTAACAACAGTTTACTTGATTTACTGTCGTATGTGGTGGATTATAGCGAGTTACTCCGACTGGTATAGTAGAAAACTTTTCAAAATACATTTTAAAATAATTTTATAGTTTGTTTTTAACTAGGTATAAGATCCAAAGTTATATACTTGCAAGTATATAGACTGCTACCTTGTTCAAACAATTCCAACATGTGGTAGGTAGTGAAGTAAAATTGTATTAAATAAATTACAATGAAGAAGTATGAATATATTTTTGGCTTAAAAAGTAGTTTAAACAAACTACATTTACATAATGTTAATGTAAAATTAGATAATACCTTAGATATAACCAAGTAATCAAAATATTTGTGCATATTTTAGTCCTAATTTACGATTTTTGTACCGAACGCACATGTTAAAATGCAAGCCTTTTATGAAAAATAATGCTAATTAAAATCTTAATAACTTAAACATTTATATACAAAACGATCCAAAATGGTTAAATTGGGTATTAAAAACCCGTATTTTTAAGAATAAAGCGCTAAATTAAATTTCCGTTGGCAATACAATTTATTTAATCATATCAATAAAAAAAAGTAGTGTCCAAGTATTAGATTTACAATTATTTTTTTTTATATAATATACGAATAGGTAGGTAATACGTTTAATGTTAATAGAACAAGAAAACATTAGTTATTTATTTTTTATTTCGTTAAGTTCAATATAGAAACATGAAAGTTAAAAGTTATTATTTTTTTTTACTAAAACATATTAACTGTAAACGTAACAACAAGATAAATAGAACAAAAGAACTTAGCTTAATTAAAGATCAGTAAAACTTACCTATATATTTTTAAACCTTTTTTTAAATGAATATTTGCAATCTATGTCAATATACAATAAACAAAAGCAAAAGTGATAAAAGTATGTATATGCCATAGCCACTTAGGTGAAATCGATCTTTTCATGAAATAGAAATAGCTTTATCACACTTTTTGAAGTAGTTTTACCAATTTAACATCACATAGTTCTTTCACAATTAAATATTTCATTTTCAGATTAAATATTTACTAAGTACATTGTAATTTATTTTACGCGTACCTTATATATATTCAGAGGAATGCTCACGGGGGGATTAGGGTGTCTTATATCCTCTCATGAACTTTTTTTTATGCATTTACTTAAGTTTCTTGCTATAATTTCAATTTTATAGAAAAAAAGGTAATGCATAATTGGTTTTAATTTTTAGCTATGTTAATAATTATCAAAGATATAAAATATATATAGGTAGTAGATACTATAGTAAGTTTCCTAATCAACCGAATGGTGAATAACTGAACCATAATAAAATAACTTAACTGCAGGCTGTAGACTGTAGAGTACTTATCTATGACTTTGATCGTACCTCATGCGTTTTGAAATTCGAATTTAGTTTTCACTGTGCAATAATAATTGTGTTTAATAGTTATTTCATCAACTTTTTTTGCAAATTAACCTGTCGCAATTTTGATGCGTCGGAAGTACAATTATATTGTTAATATTAATGATTATTAATTATTTTATTTTGAATATGTTTAGCTATGTAGCATATAGTTTTAAGGTTTTCAATAATAATTTTAGAATAAAAAGTAAGTATGTATAATAATATAATACACAGGGTGACTTTTTTATCAAAAAACACTCATTATTTCAAATAGTATAGATATTTTTAAAAAATTTTAAATACATGTTTTTCTACAGCTGTATAAAATTTAAATTTTTTTCGCCCTTATATTTAATAGTAAAATAATTGATTTTCAAATGGCAACCTATAAATAATAATAACTTATTAATATTGCATAAATTTATAAAGCCATTTTTTAATGAATTTTCACGTTAAAATTTTTAACTTTCTTCGATCCGTCGGCGAGTTAGAGCTGCACAAAATTGGTCGATTTTAGAAAGTTGTTAGGTGTTATATATCAGTACTATTTAGTCAGAACTGGGATTTTTATTTGTTAAGTCCAGTAGCTATAATAGTAATGAATTTAATATCATCGATCCATGGTGTAGCGGAGAGTGGAGATAATATTAAATTATTTAAATTTGTACCTGTTATTGCCTGTTATAGTGTTATGCTTATTGTCAATTGTCATATAATTATATTATTAATTGGACTAATATTATTACTGTAAATACTATTATTCGCTTATCGCTTTCGATAACCGACTCCAACGATGATGCATAATACGTCATTTTAATAATACCGATTAGTGATTATGAAAAGCAAAAATTTGAGAATACCCCTGTATTCTATAACCCCACCCAACCAATAACATTAAATTTATGAAGCAGAATAATAACATCTTGCGTCCTATATAATCACAAAAAAATAATACCAATACCAGTATAGTATAATAGTATACTTATTACCTAGTATAAGGTTTATGTTGATGTATAATATGTACATATCCGAGATCAGTTACTAGAAAGCTATCATTCAGATTTCAGTTATAAAATGTTTCATGATTACACGATACCTCGTGACAACTTAAAACTTTACTTCTTTTAACGTCTATAACGGCCATATTGTACTATGTAGTATGACTATTGTAGTAATTTAGTGGTGCATAGTACATCAGACATCAGCATTATAACAAAATAACATGAAATAACAGTCAATATTATATTATATTAATATTATTTATATCATAATAATATGTCATAATGTGTTATTCCTTATATTATATTTTATTTTGTTTGTTAATTTAATTAAACATATAAATACCTATTTAAATTGAGATTACTCGTGCGAATTGGATACTTGGAAAGTCCTATAAAATATTGGTAAGTATTACTTATTTTGTAGTTATATGTATGGTGACCAGATATAAAAATTTAAAAAAACTTAGCGTCTTCTTTGTCGTAATTGCCAATGCATATACCCATTTTGCCAATATAGACCATAGGTCATCTCCTTCTATAAAAATTGTATTTTTTTTTTAAATTATTATTATTACCTAGGTACTAAAAAACTTATTATTTAAAAATATTATGTCAATATTATATCAGGTGTGTGTCTTTATGACAACATTTCTATGAGATTTAAGTAAACTTAAACTAAAGTAATTATAAATATTTTAAAGGTTAAATACTAAGCGTAAAATTTGAATAAATTAATACAAAACTTTGTTAAAATGTAGAAAACATTAACAAATTAAATTAACTATGCTAACACCCAATTAAATTGCATTAGATAGAATCATAAAATATAAATTAATACCAAATTATAAAAAATCATAAACATGTAGTAACTCATAATATTTTCAAAAAAAAAAATATTACAATTTCATATACTGAACGCTATTTTTAATTACACTAGGACTTGCATCAAAAAAGAGTACTGTTCTATGAAAAATAGTACTTCTGGTCACCATACTGTTATATATAAGAACTATAATAAATTATTCTTATTATCATTATATCTTATAAACGTTTTAATTTCAGTTAATACATCAGCTCTATACAATTTTTGTTGCAATTTATATGGATTATTGACTTGTTAATCATTATTCCAGTCAATATGATTAATATTTTGATAATACAATTCAGTAGGACTATAACATTGTTAGTTGCTCTATAGTCAATGCCATTTCAGAAAATTTATAGCATACTAACATTTTTCATTTCTGAAGATTATCTGTATTCACTAAAAATATCCAGATGATTTGAATGATAAATATTAAAACAATATTCCGATTTACAACTGGAAATAATAAAAATAAAAATATTGGATTCTATATTGGATTTTAATATTTCAACAGGCAACAAAATTAAAGATATGGTTTGTATATTTAGTACCTACAAACTTTAAGTGAAATATTCAAGTTATTAGGTTTTTATTGTATTTTTTTAGATATCTTATCAACTAAATTTGAAAGAAGTGTAAACAATTGAGTCCATCCAACATTCCAGAGGAAACTATTACCAATCATAATGTATATAAAACTAAAAACTGTAATGAAAATAATGTATTGTAATTTATATGACATTTCATACTTAAATTTAAATAAGGTTACAACATCAATCAATTAAATTTTAAACCTAAAAGATAAATTTTAAATATTATGACTTTCTGGTGTATTCTAGTATAAATCAAATAAATAATTAAAAAAAAAATCTTTTGGTATCTTAAGATCTATGATTAATTACTATACATAGATTGATACTAAGTATTTGTTTTTATGATGTATGATAAATTTCAATAAAAAGTATTAAAAGAACATATGTATTTTAATTCTAAATTGTATTATTTTGCATAGTGAGATGCCAAATACTGACATTATATATTTTGTAAAGGCAGATACAGACTAGAGAAATGTGGGGGGAAGTCAAAGATATTTTTTAAGTTAAATAATAATAACAAAAAAAGGTTGTCCATTAGCATCCGTTGCATTGCCCCATATGCCTTCGACTTGTATCTGTCTTTTGGTAAATGATGGTGTTGTAGCCTATTTATTGTTAAATATTAGAAATAGTTTCTATTAAAGTAATAAATTCAAGTTATAACATTTTTTGTTAGTAATTACATACTTGCATATAATACATTTTTGATGTACAAATAAGTTTATATTCTACAATAATCTTTTCATAAAAACTGGGCCCTTAATTTAACTAAGAAGTGTATCAAATATTTTTTTACGGGTAATTATATAAATGTATGATTAATAATCTGATCAAAATTTAAATTATTCTGTTTCTGCGATATTATAATTATTTTAAAAATGTAGAACATATTATCATATTAAATTTTACTAAAAGATGAAAAAAAACATTAAATAAGATTAATAAATTATGAATTAAAAAATGTTAATATAGATATTCAATTAAAAATATGACATGTATGCAGAATATAAATTTTGAAAAAAGCATGGCTCCAGTAACATTAAAATAAGTTGTTTTCTTAAGATGTAATTGTGTTTAAAATAATTTTAACAAACGTAATTCATCCAAAGTGTATGTGCTTGTTATTTTTATATTTAATCCTACAATGTTTTGTTATATATATTTAAAAAAAATATATATATAATAATAAAAAAGAAGAAATTCCAATACACGCACATTAAAAAATAGACTAATTTTGTAAAAATATACCAGTTTTATTTTTAAATAAAAAAATTATTTGACTGATTTTTTTTAACTCGTCTGCATGTTACAAAAAAAATTTATTTGTGATTGGTTTGTGACTTCAACTTGTATTAAAGTATATTATATTTTTAGTAAGTATGAACATGTTAACAAATTCATGTTAACTTCCACGTTGTTCGTATTGAGGTAAATCGTTGTACGAGTACATAAAAATAAACTACCTATTTATTTTTATTTTCTGTACATGTTATTTAGAACATTAGAACTCAGTTTACTCAGTCTACTCAATCCATATTCTATAAGTGTTTAATTTAGGTTATTTTTATAATTATAATAACAAGATACAGACTGTCTACTAGAACAAGAGTAACAATTACAAGTTTTTATCTGTAACATAAATTAATAGATACTATTCCTATTTATTTTGTAAATACATACAATGTATTTTTTTGATAGTAGGCAGTACTGCAGTTGTGATAAACCAGTAACCACGGACAACGGATTATAACTTATAAGATAATTTTGTGTAATCAGAATAGAATAGCGATTAATTCATAATTGGGATCGTAAGCGATAATCGACAGTAGCAGTCCAATTAGCTATAGGTACCTAATAAGTAATAATTAAACCTTGGGTTGAATGGTATCGAATTTACTACATAATAGATATAACTTCTGGTCTTTATAACTGATAAGTTTAATTATGACCAGTGTCGCAATCAGTAATCAGTAATTTGTGGGGCGAACTGCGTGAGTCCGTGAAAAGTGGGCGTTATAATATTCATTTAGGGGCTTTTGTGTACTTTTGTGAATTGATTGGAATATTATAATATCTTTTGCCCTAGGGTATAAAAATTCTTATAACTGTAAATCTACTGACGAGACGAGTAATGACACATTTACATTCACAAAACTACCCAACTTTGAGGGGCTATATCTCATCAACGAATTGACGAAAAGTGAAAATTTAAACGTGATAATTCATAAAAAAAATAGCGTTTTTAATTTATGAAATTTGAAGTATAGGAGGTTGTCATTTGAAAATCAAAAGTTGAAAGTGGTTTACCTAATAAATATAAGGGTGAAAATAATAAAGTTCTACAATTCTAGAACAGTGTAAATCTGAAATGTTGAAAATAAAATTGAAAAAAGTCAATACCTTTTAGTACTTTTTGAAATAATGAGTGTTGTTTGATAAAAAAATCACTCTGTATATCAACATAAATAACCTACTTCTAAGATATCAATGTAAATAACTATAAGAACATTTTGTGTCTATGGCAATCGACAAAACAAAATACAGTTCATCTCCTCCCCATTGGAAAAAGCTATGCACGCCCTTGTATATATTACTAATTGACCCTGTGCACTTTGTTGCTCGTTAAAAATACCAATGCTAAAAACAAACAACCAATACACAAACCGTGGCTACTATATTTCGTTTTTGAATTATTTTTAATTTTATTTATTAATTTTATTTTATTTATTTTTTTATTTTTTTTATTATTATTTTTTTTTTATATATATAGTTGTTATACCTAGCAACCTGACTTATTTTATTTATTTATTTTTTGACATTTTATGTCTTTTCTTTGGCACATAGATTTGAAAAGCGTAACAGAATTGGCGTAACAGAAATCGCGTTACCGAAAAAGCGTTACGATAAATTATGAACCTTGGCACACAGAATCTAAAAGTGTTATGTTATGTTACGGTTACCCTGGTTACCTGGTTACCTCTGGTAACGGGAAATTATCTGCCTTAGCACACAGAATAAAATGTCTCACTTCATTGCAGATACGTATGCAATATGACATGATTTTTGACATTTTATGTTTTTTCTTTGACACATATATTTGAAAAGCGTAACGGAAGTCGCGTAACAGAAAAAGCGTTACCTAGAAAGCGTTACGATAAATTATGTGCCTTTGCACACAGATCTAAAAGTGTTATGTTATGTTACGGTTACCCTGGTTACCCCTGGTAACGGGAAATTATCTGTCTTGGCACCAGTGGCGGATTACACATTTTTTCGTCATGGGGCAGTTTTTTTTTGGCGCCCCCCACCCCCACTACTCAACTAGTATATATATAAAAAAATATTTCAACTTTAACTGGACAAATCGTCAAACTTTTGACTGAAGTTGTGACCTATAAGGATACTTTTTTTTAAAAATGTTTTCAAATAACTACTGTCAGTAGGTAACTTATAATAAACAATAAAAACATTATACATTTATAAATTTATATACACACAAATATTTTAAAAAACCTTACACTAGATGCATTTTTTTCTGGCTTTTGTTGAAGCAAACTTGTCAATTACTTCATCAAATTCGATGTTTTTTACGAGCTCTGTTTCAATATGTAATATGGCGT